>VMBQ01001275.1:0-77323 GCA_007657795.1 Dreissena rostriformis
TTTAATACCAGTGTTATGAATATTCATAGACTATTAGTGTATTAAAAATATAATTTCTAAAATAAAATAAAATAATTTTTCTACCTACCTACCAACCTGTAAAATCTAGGGTCGGTAAAGGGCAAACCAACAATATTTTAATTGTGGCCTTATATTCAGCATGTTAGTGTGTCCAAAGTGCAAACGTAAACAGTGTAACTTATCATGCAAAGTTTAGTTTTGGAAAGCCGCAACAATGTTAACGGACCCTTAAAGTGAGTGATCCTTAATGTGCGAAACAAGAGTGAAAGATTAACTATATGAATTCACTCAATGCCTAAGTATGTGCAGCTGTTGTCAAATATAAGGTGAAATCAAACTTGTTGTTTATGATGGACATTAATCAATAAGAGTGGGTCTGACATCACGCTGAAAATACACTCCTTATCAACTCCTTTTCAAAGATCAAATCTTATTTTCGTTTAATTTCTAATTTTATTTGCGGTCAAAAGTCTTTGAAAACAGCAACATATTACTACAACATTTGGTGTTGGATCCATAAGACTTGGTAATTTTTGGTTTGGCAGGCACATTATTTATTTTTTGCACAAAATGGTATTCTATTTTCCTATATTTAATAGCAAATTTAAGAATCTTCTCTACTTGTGTGTTTTACTTGCATTTGTTATTCGACCTGCTTAGACGTCAGTCCTCAAAGCTTACTACGCGAATGAACTGTTACCTGAAATAGCGTGCTATTGTATGTTCCCTTTACGATGTTGAAATGCGATATGCATTGATCTGTTGTATTGCCTCGTATCAGTGTTATTTCATACAAAGGCATTATGCTATTTTGTACGCGTCTTATATACAGTGATTGACCGCCTTGACGGAATACTGAGCATTTCAGTAAGTATCGTTGATACCTATCAAAGACTTTTTTTTTCATTACTTCAAACAATACATTAATTTTAGATTCAATAAATTCAATGTCACCGTTGTAAAACATGTCAATACTGTATTGAGAGACTGAACTCATCAGGCGAAGCTGTGAAAAAGGGTAAAGCACGTGTTTATGTTGCACAGATACTTATTTTGTTTAAAAAGACTTTGTATGGATCTTTGTTTACTTAAAAATGTAATTGAAATATATAATGATTTGTATTTATTCGCATTTTTGCACATATTTAATTTACATCATGTGCGGTTCAGTCACGTTTATAAATCATTATACATAAAAATGTTATCAACTGCAATCACAAACATCGCTCAGCGAAGTTTCATATTTCTTAAACTATTAACATTGCCTAGTCAAGATGTAATCACAATATTATGATCATCATAAATTCATGATCTTGATTAAAGGCTATATTGATATTATTGTAACATATTTACTATGTCGTTTTACATATAATGCATTTTACAGAACAACATACTTGAATTCACGAAAATGTTATCACCTTAATATTGAATTGGCCAAAATATGTTACAGCAGAAAACCCTGAACAAATTATTAAGTAGTGCTATGAAAAATACATGAAAAAATTGACACGAGTGTATTAAAGCATAATCAAAATATTGATGGTTTAATAAAAACAATGGCCTTATTGTCATTATGTGTAAATAAAATCCCAAGGAGAGAAAACTCTATTCGAACTATTTCTTCCGTTTCAATCGTTTTCTGATATCTATTGTATTGTGTATTTAGATCTAGTGTACTTGCCAAAAGAAATAAATATGTACACTACATTATGAACGGTCTGGTTTATAGATTCAGTCAGTCATTATTGCTGGCATTTATACGCTTAAGCGAGTAAAGCAAGGCCGCTGTAAACATGTGTAACCGCTAATTAGATATATGCAGTGGTAACGTTGAGTATAACTAATTGCCATTCGTTTTATGATATGCAATGTGAACAGTGATAATCTACTCATGACCAATATAAGTTTTGAATATACTATCTGAATGGTTTTCTTACTTCAAAAGAATATCACACATGATGAATTAACGTGCAATCAAGATGCACTAGACGTGTGAGAGTGCTTATACCATTGTCCTAAATATCTACAACAAGTTAATTTTAGATCGACCTTCACAATAGAGACACGGGCATGGTGCAAATAATTTACGACTAAATATATGTTTGACGTATTCAGGAAACTCAAAACCATTGCTTGATAAAAACGGTCCTGTGAATAAGTTTAAATTGATAGATGCACCGGAAATTATACTGCAAAATGTCATTTTCATTTTTTTAAATTATGTAAATAGTGTTTCAAACAGAGAAATTTGATAGGGATAATGCGTATGCCTTTGTAGCAGTCTATGCACACAGTCTATGTTGAGTCGAAATATGTATTAAGTAATAAACATACATCAACACTCTTAACCGACAAACAATTTAGGTGTATTGTACATGTTAAAGTGTTTTTTGTAAGGGGACATGTTTCTAATAAACGTATAGATAGATATATATAGATAAAGATTCCAAATGATGCAGGGCAGGGTTTTGATAAATTCGAAATGGCGTCCAAGATGGCGGCCATGTTCAGTCTTATTTTGTTAATCATATAGAAATGCATTATTTTGTGTATTATAATGTCATTTTGATTATACGTATTAAATATGAATAAAGAAGGGCAAACGTTTGTCATATTAAAAAAAATTATGAAGATGGCGTCCAAAATGACTGTCATAATCAAGATGGCTGCTAAAATGTTGCTCCTAAAACCAAGATCATATCCAAATTTTGAATAAGTTTAATGAATATGTACAAATAATACAATTAGGAGCAATTCAGTCTTTAATAAGTGTCCGATTAAATGAATGTAAATAATACATATGCATAGTATA
The DNA here is from genome assembly GCA_007657795.1 of Dreissena rostriformis. Classification (NCBI taxonomy): domain Eukaryota; kingdom Metazoa; phylum Mollusca; class Bivalvia; order Myida; family Dreissenidae; genus Dreissena; species Dreissena rostriformis. Next base: position 2,834 of record VMBQ01001275.1, read on the forward strand.
GTATAACACGAACATATACTGACCATTGGAGAAATTATATTATATTTATGTATAACAGCAACTTCGTCAAATGTATGATTTGTGTTATAAAAATACACCGGTGTAATGTCATAAAGCACATGATATATGAATTGAAATACCATAATACGTTTAATTGTAAACCATGTACGTAAATATAAATGCTACTGTTTATTATAATAAATAAAGGGTAGATATTGAATAGCAGTAAATGTAAAAAGTCATAATCATTTTTTAAATATATTTCTGAACAAATGTTTTTACTAGACAATTACTTGAGAGCATTTAACAGACCCGCCAGAATTGGAACCGCTTATCTTGGAATGATCGTTATTTTAAAATCCAGAGTATTTTGAATCTGACTCTGTGTAAAGCGTTCTGTAACCAATCATCGCCTTTTCAAGGCCACCTTTCAAAATCAGTTCCGTTGACATTCGAATTAAAAAACGAAGAAATAAATGTAAACGTATAACCTATTTTATCAAAAACATTCTTCCACCGTATATCTTCGACTGTTTTTACATTAAAATGAGCTTAAATCTATTTGTATACATTGTTTACAAAAACATTTGATCGTTTCCATAGTTTTACCGACAAATTTGTGACTTTTGTTGTTATCCTCGTGAAAGCCTCTTCCGAATGGCATAGATTGATTCATTTTTTGTGCTCGAGTCACGACGATAAAAACCAAAACGGTCCTAGTCGTTACGCATATTGGTATGGTCAGTAGCTTCTATAACGAAGTACAGTCGAATTCTACGACAAATACTCACTGAAAGCCATGTTTAACTGAATTAAAGTTACAAATGTGTACATTTTAAAAACAAGCATTTAATGAAACGAAAATGTGCTTTCGCTGTAATACCTTTAAATAGTTTTATCAGTAAAATGAGAACATAAATATGTACACGCTATGATCCTGAACGCCAACAAATATCGCTATTTATTCTATATCCAATACATTCATCCAATGGGCATTCTTCATATGTACCACGTGACCGTCCAGTATATTCCGGTATTGGATCCAAAAAGTCTATATTTTTTTCCATATTGGACAGTTGAGTACAAGTGAACTAAGTAATTGTTTTATAACGATAAAAGCCGTTACCGAGAAAAAGTATCCGAATGTACAAAAATCGATTCACACAGGGGATATTTAGATTGTATGTCTCCTTTTAATTAATACTTTCCTATTGAAAATATGAGAGGAAATAAAAAAAAAACGAATCGAGAACGTAATATCTTATTTATTTTTATTGTTAGAAATTAAAAAAAAAAATGCAAAAGCAAGTGATATTGTTATTGTTAGAAATAGAAAACAAATATGCAACAGCAAAACAAAAAATCAATTTTATTTACCTCAATGACAACTTTAATCCAATTCTAGCCTAATAACAACTAAGTTACAATGATATGCACGTCTATTTTCCATTTTCTGTTCTTCCATCCATTTATCGAAATGTATTTTAAACCACACTTTTTGTTGATAGCGTTTGTATCACATGCTAACCATTCTGTAGCTAAAGAAACTTCAGCGTACAGTTTATATAGTATTGACATATAAAGTCGCGCCAGTCAAAAATCATAAAAAGCGACATTTAAAGTTATGGAAGCCAGAACTACTCATTCTGACCCAAAACACAATTTACGAATTCGTTATCCTGTCGGAGCGAGTTGTTTAATTCCTATCGAAGTTAACAATTATGCATGACACACACACACTCCGAAATACGTTTTGCCTTTTGGATTCGTTCAATGCTATTTTTTTTTATATCATTTGTTAGTAAATCTATTAAACACTATCACCTCCATATTGTTGTCCCTAAAATGCAGAGTCTTGCTTATATTAGTATGTTTCGTCACACGAGATACGTCATAAATTGCATAATCAATGAATGAAAATAAAAATACGGAAATCTAGTTTGGTAATGGGGATATAGAATAAAAAGCTTATTAGACGTTTAAACTGTACAATACGTGATATATTTGGACTCGCACACAGTTTGAAGTCATATTGACTTCAAACTGTGTGCTCGTCCAAATATATCTCCGTATTGTACAGTGAAACGTCTAATAACCTATAAATTTTATTGATATTTTGTCTTCAATATCCATCATCACTAATGTTGCATTATTATTGCCATGTTGTCTCATTTCAGATAATGCGGCTTCTATTTTACTACGGGATCTGCTGTGTCATTTTTAACGGTAAAGTAATATTTGTATTGACTGAATATTTTGTAAATATATTGATCGCACGACAAGTTTTCATTTTGCAATGTCTGTAATGAAGTATATACGGTCAGTGAAAAGTGTTATTTGTTAAAATGACAAACTGATCTATAATTACAATTGCGTTATGATTGGAATGGCTTCTCTTTTAAGCAGATATGCCAGATATATATTTATTTCTCTTTTAGGCATTGTCCTATATTGTTGTTTTCGAAAATCTGAGCCAGACATGATATACATGGTCTAATGCATACACGTTAACAGTTGAATTTAATTTGATAATAAAACGATTAAAACAATAAAAAGCATAAGTAATAATCTGTTCTATTGTATAATCCTTCTTAAACACATCGCACCAAAATAAACGTTTGTTTCATTTAAGTTACAATTAACATGAAACTGTTTTGTATCATATTTCAGTAATAAAGGGAGGTCAAGGCGTGGTAATGATTGGACAAGAAACATTCGTCGAATGTTCATCACACGCTGAAATCACATTCAAACGTATCAGCCCTGTCGAGAATGCATCTTTTGTCATCGCAGAATGTGATGAAATGATAAGAACGTGTCGTATGCTTGTACAAGGTCTTGAAAACACATACAATATTTCTTACACTGGTCGTGGAGGAATTCTGCATATCAAACATGTAGGTAAAGACACGTATGGAACATACGAATGTTTTGAAACGTACTTCCCAATCAATTATGCGACCGTGGAAATTAATCCTCGTTATATTGATGGTGAAGATGAAAATATTACTCGTTGTGAGGACAATGGGAAAAAAGGTATGCTGTTGCTGTGATTTTGAAAAACACTTTCTATAATAGTGTCTCTGTATATCGAGGATGTCATAAATATAGTTTTGCAATTGAACATTGTTAAATGTATTTCTACTGTGCATATGTGTACGTATATATTAAATCGTTTGAGTATAAATGCTCAATCTTGGTTTAGAATGAAGTTATGTCACAATGATATGTTCTTTTTTTAGAAATGAATCACACCCCCATTATTGTACTCAGCATTGTTGCCATTGTCGTCCCCGTCGTCATCTTGGTCATCATGTACGTTTATAGGACAAAAGGTATGACAACCCTCTTTTTATAATATAGACAATGCATTTAACAAATCATATCATACACAGTCAGTCCGATTAATATGAGCAAAATTGTGTAAACTACTACAAACTAAGTAAGTATGGAAGTGAATACATGAATATGTAATGGAATATTACAGAAGCAATCGCATTACATTATATGGTACCTAGCTTTGTATATACCGTTATTATATCAAAATACGAACACGAATATAGTGCGTGCAAAAGATGTGCGTGTCAATTCAATAGACTGTTCCCGGATTTCGCACGAGTTCAGAAAACAAACCTTATCCCTCGGTACAAACATCGCTAGTCCATTATATCAACCAATGATAGTTTACTTAAAATAATAACGAATGATATGGAATGTGATTGTAAATGGGTTAGCTTTATTTGTACCAGCAGATTAGTGGGTTTTTCCGAAAAGTAGCTTTTCCGGGATACATATATTAAACCATGATGAGGGTTGTATGCGTGCTGTAACATATTATCTTAGCTGATATGTATTTTCATATAAGTGTTTTTTGTATAGCACACCAACATTACCATGACACTGACCTTATGAATGTATATATTTAAGTATATTTATAACGAATACATAAATGTTTGCTTTTGAATCGGCCTACATATATAAAAAGAATACATTCATTAGCTAAATTTAAGGTTGTCGTTTATCTCTTAAAACACGAACACAAACACAACCAAGTATGCCTATAGAACGGAATTCAAGCTCGCTCTTTATGTTAAAATAATTCAAATGTGTCAAGTATCAGACTATTGTTGGCGAGCTATAAAGACAAAAATGACGTTTAAATTAATTATCAACGTTGGCAAAAACAAAAATGTATTATTTTTTTATATCATAATATACGTTGTGTTTTGTAAAATGGGTTGTTTTATTTTTAGTTACCCAGATGGCCGGATCTTACGGACGTACGGTAAAATCATGACATTTCCCAAAACTAATGTTTTAATAAATGTTTGAAATTAAATGTTGACGCACAATGTAAATAATGACAAACAACTTAAACCTTCAGCCAAATAAGAACAAACACATCCTCTCGCATATTTGTTTAAAATATAGCATGATGATTTTTTTGTGATCACGGTAAAGGTTCATCATCCAAATTTTTTTAAATGAAGCAAGTGGGTTCGAAGAAAAAAAGCGCTTAATTCGCATATTTTCCACATTGTCGTCTGTAATAAATTTAATCGAAGCAAACGCATCTGACGACAATTTCCGTAGGGCCACAAACAAATCTAGAAAGTCAACAAATCTTTTTTGCTATTTTGCATGGTCAACAAGTTTTTGGGACTACGTCATCAAACATAAAATCAAATATATATTTGGAACACATGTTAAAGTACTTGTTAACAGTATAATTACGGATTTCACATTGTTTATGAACATTTCACCCAAACGCGTTCAAAATATCGTGTTAACGTTTATTTTGTGCTTATGACAACACATTGGACAAAGCACGTGTCTTATAAATTCGTAATAAAGATTATTAAGTTAGTGTTTTTGTTTATTTATTATTTATTATAAATATAGATATATATTTGTATTTTATATTGGAAGGCATCTTTCACTCGTCGAAGTTAGAGTGAACTGTTGGCTTTTACTTTTACATTTCTTTAAAGGTGGATAGCAAACTCACCATTGTAAACTTCGACCATAAAAACACAAACATGCATTACAAATGATGAAATTCATGAAATACACTTATTTAACAACTACCGCACTATTTTTGCACTACATCGGTGAACGACAATGTTGCATCTATAGGTAATAAGGCTATGAGATGAATGAATTGAATCCCTATTCATGGCTGAAACGTGCACAAAGGACTAGTTGCTCACTACTTCAGCGAGCAACAATTTTGAAACTATATGCCATAAAAGCTTAGAAAAGTATCTCCGGATGCCTTATATATGAGAGGAGCGCTGTTTCAGTTAAATATATCGAATACTAATGTCTAGTTCAATATATAGGAATGTAAAAGTACAGAAATATTACCAGGAAAGAAATTCTTACTAAGATCCACTAGTCTTCTTTTTTAAGGCAAGTTAAAAGTGCTTTTACAATACCTAAATGTGTACAACACGTTGTAAACATTTAAATTATGAAGAGACGGGTCATCGTCAAGGAATAGTCAATGCAAATCATTTAAGGTTTATACTGGTTTAACGACGCGTCGCACATAACAAACGCCTTAAAATAAAAAGAAACCTCATAGCATTCCTATTATTACGACTCTGACTTTTGAGAAAACTTTCGGAGGTGGTAGAGAGGCTTTTTCTTTGCTTCATTATTCTACATAAGTTTAGAGAAAAATTGTCAATAAACATTTAATCAAGTTTTCTTTATTGTATTGTGAATTATTCGAATTCAATATCACATTAACAAACTTGTAAGAAATGTAATCTTCATCACCAAGTTAATTTCAATTTAATTGTATTGCCATGTAGTTTGCAAATAGTACATTTAAATCACGTCAAATGCTATAAGTGAATGTTCACTAATATGAATTTTGCCATATTCTGCAAGTCTTTCTTTATTTAACTAAAACATAATAACGGTCACCGGAAAAACTTTCCGAAACCGAAAATTCGCAAACAAATGAACCCTTTCTTTTCATATGCCTATTCAAGAAAGATTTTCGATCGATAAAATATCTCTTTGTCATCATGATATCAAAGTAGTGAGCGAATTTTTCCTTTCCATGCGTTTGTGTTTTACATTTTCTATGGGGATTTTCGTTTTTCATGAAAATGTTTTTTTCTGATGGTATTTTTTTCAACTTTATGCATGGGAAAAAAATCCCATGCGAATTTAATTTTTTTTTACTATGATTCTTTATGCATAGTAAGAAATTTTAACCTGTGTTGAAGTATTTGTGCCAATTTTGTTTGAACATTATTGATTGACAAAAAAAAAACATTTTTAAATTAGAAAAAAAACAACATTTCATTGTAGTTTAAACATATTATTTCTCAATATTTCAAAGTATTTGATTACATTTATTATCAATATGTAAAATTCACATTTTCACAAGGACTTTAAATGTGAAAAAAGATCGAGAAAATATATCTTACTTAAGGCAATAGAAAACTAGTTTTTAAAGGTTTATGTCATTATATGAAGTTCTATGAATCCCTTGCACTAAAATGACGTCATGCTACACGCAAGAAAAAAAAAAAACACAAAGGGAAATTATTTAGAAAAAAGTATGGGCCTTGTGCTCTGCACATAAGGTTGGATGGACATAAGTGTTTGTCCTGTAGGTATGTGTGTTTGTGTATATGTGTATGTGGAATAATCGTGTGTGTCCAGCTTATAATTTAGTCACCTATTAAGGGGGTTTTGAATTGGTTTTAAAATAAATTAACCTAAGTGATATTCATATCAAGACGTGATGTTGCATGCAAAAGCATTGTCCCTTCCTGAAGGATCAAGGTCATAGTGGACATTTAAGTGTGCGTATTCTTTATACGGATAAAGTTAAAGTAGATTTGCGATGTCAAGCCAATGACTTGATTCTGATGGAATTTTAAATTAAAAGGGCACTAAATGTAATCATATGAAGATTGTTTCGAATAAAATAGAATGCTTCAATGTTATATTTCTCATAATATAATCAAACGTTAACACTCATTTGTGTGTTGTCTGACATTCGGCGAGTCCTCCGAATCCTGTTGACACGTTTCTTTTTGTTTCCGCTTAGTATTTATGGATAGTTATTTTTGTAATATATAGCCATTCTATAATGTTCATAGACGCTCATGAGAAAATACATTTTTATTATAACCTTTATTAGGCCGTCAACATTTACCCTGTGAACACTTTAAAGACCGCATACATTGCCCAATCTGCATGAAATTGAGACAGAAACATTTTCAAATGCTCCAATGATATCCTATTGTTCGAACAATAAGGATTAAAACAAGGTTGAATAAAAAACCTGAACATTCTAGAAGTGTCATTATTTCACCCATCTTCATTAAACCTGTTTATAACATTTGTTCTCATGCCTATTGTAAGTCCTGTTGAATACTCTTGAAGTCACATATTTTGTGTTATCGTCATGAAACTGGCTCAGATCATTTGTTCTAGACATCTAAGTTTCAAACTGATTCCGTTCTATTGGAAATAAAAAAATTCCCCACTGTGAAATGGAAACCTTGAATCAAGTTTGACAATGATAAATATGTGTCGACTGTGCGTTATAAACCAGCCCTTTGAAACTTGTGTTTGGTACCGAGTTTATTCACAATACAATATAGTTATGATGTTTACCATGGAATTCAAAAACCGTTCAAGAATGTCTATGATTAACATCAGCATCAGCATCGCCATCATCATCATCATCGTCATGAAACATCATCATCATCATTATCATCATCATGATAATAATTATAATCATCATAATCATCATCATTTTCATCATCATCATCATCATCACTCCTCATCACCAGCATTGTTTTATGATCATTAAAATCATCATGTTAGGATAACGGTTGAGGGCAGCCTATGAAACTTGTTTGCATATGGAAATGTATAGGACCATGTAACATTAATAATCCTGGTCATAATAATCATGTTTAAATATTTTTGTCCATGGTATAAGGGCAGCAATAAACCAAACTGTTCATGAAATATGGATGACCATGGTGATTTTTAATTAACAGTTATCATTATTAAATATGGTCTTCGAAAATGCAAGGCTTATCATGGTAACTATACATCAGCAATAAATCACGTCATAAATCATGGATGACAAAATATTAAACTTTGCTGTAATTCATGGTCTTTGAAAGATGATTGACCATGTTTTAAAATCTTTAACCCTTTTTGACTGTTTTCATCTCAGTACGTTTAAGTCGAAAATGAGCGACTTATAGCCTGTAAAACAAATGTGAACATTTTGTAATCAACGAAAATTGATAAAGATCATGTCAGGTTAACATTGTTTTATGTTAATAACTAGGCGCTCCTTATAATCGGTTTGATTTTCCGCACAAAACTACTAAGGAACCCATTTTTCGTATTGCTTTACATTAGATAGGAATAATACAACTCCACTTACATTATAAAAGCGACCAGGCATACGGTTTGAAGCTTTTTTCTGAAACGTTTTGGGCAATGCCTTGTGACTCCTCTAAATACATTTCAAGTATTTGGGCAATACACCCAGATGTTTTACTAGGAAGTATTTTCAAGTTAACATTTAACACAAAGTGAACATAAATATATATCAAAGTGGGCCTCATTTAATGTACATGAATTTATATTCAGAAGTTTTTTGAAGTTGTTAAAAAGTCATCTGATTTGAAGTCTCAATCGACTATCCTGATATCTAGAGACAGTTAACATCCATTCTTGGTGTAGCAGTGTATTTATTTAAGACATTAACAGCCAGCGGTTTAAAACAAAACTTTCTAAAACCTGTTTTGGCAGAAAAAATTATCTTTCATTGTCAGTTTTGTCCGATGTAGATTATATAGTCTCCACATTGTTGTGTTTTCAACTCTTCTTAAATGGCTCAGTGGATCTGTCATTTATGTCATTGTGAGGTTTATATTTTTTTTAATATTTCGAAAACGTCTGAAAGGGTCATTTTATTTTCATGTGTTACAGATGAAACGACGACTTTGTTTTGGCAGCACTAATATGGGTTCAGAGGACATTGACCAAATAGGGCGGCTTCAAGTAAATACAGATAGTGTAGACATAATGTGTTCAGCTATCGGAGAGACACAGGTATGCAGCCGAGCCTTATCAGCTGTACAAGTAGCTTTTGAACGTGAAATTAGGTAAAAGTTTATGACCATCCCATCCTCCCATATTAAAGATTGCAGGGTTAAGTGATTGGTTAATGTCGCTGAGTTGGTCACTCCATCTGTGGATAGTTCACTTGGATTGTCTAACAGGATTAAGCTCATCTGAGCACGTAGTGCTCACGGGGATCTCAGCTTATAGAATGCCGTAATGTCTCTAAATGCGTGATTGCGTGCGTGCATATTTATATGAAACTTTACAGAAACTATCCTTTGGTGAAGCTCTTTCAAAGTTGTTCAAATTGTACCGGTTCGCTGCATTTAGGTCACAAGAGCTGAAATAGATTTAAAAAGTAGACACTTTAAAAATCTCTGAAATGTATGACTCAGTGATCTAATATTTGGTATGTAACATCGCACAGTGTTCCACTACAATGTTTGTTCAAATAATGCACCTGGGGGTCAAAATTGGCCCTTTTCTGGGGTCACTTCCCCCCCCCCCCCCCCNCCCCCCTATATGTACCGTATTTTACGGACATCAAGTGGCATCGGTAAATAAGACGCTTAAGCTCATTTGAATAATTGTTTAACTCACCTGAGCACGAAGTGCTTTATGCTAGCTATTATGATAGGCTTATTTACACCAACGTGCTCGTTAACTTTAAGCTCGTAACCACTTTAGAGGCCGCAGTTATGACTCAATCTTGATGCAAAATGCTTATCTAAACAATATCGAGGCCGTTTTGGAATCTAGGTCACGTGCGTCAAAAAACTAGGCAAGCACGTTAAATGTTAGAAAAACCGTGTTTACTTATACAGGCAACATGTATCACTCAACCTGGATGAAACTTAGTCAGAACTTTTATCTTAACAAAAGCCAGGCCGAGTTTTGATTCTACCAAAACATTGTGCACACAAAAGAGGCCATGTTTATGACTCATTATTGATGCAACTTGGTAGAAATGTTTATCTTCACAATAACTCGGGCGGATTCAAATATGTGTCATGTGCGTCTAAAATCTAGTTCACCATATTAAATCTTAGAAAAACCTTGTAACCAATTTACAGGGCACATTTATGACAGAATCTTGATGAAACGTTCTAAGAATATTTATGTCGACACCGTCTAGGCCGTTTTATTCTGGGTCTCATGAGCCAAAAAACTAGGTTACAAAAAACCTTATTGCCGCTGTAAAGGCCTCATTTATCACTCAAACTTGATGCATATTGGTTATCTTTACAACATGTAGGCCGAGTAATTTGGGTCAAGAACGTCCAAAAACTATTCAGAATGTCAAATCTTAAAACAGCAATGTTACCACTTTAAATTATCCATGTGTTTAACCTGTAATTTTTCTTCTTCGTACATGTTTCGGAAAACGGTTACGAGTTTTCCGTCGATGCTCAAACTCATAACTTAACTCCGTAATTAACCGCGATTTATGACATCATATAGCTAACGATAGTCAATATAGCAGAATATTGGTTTATCTTTATTCTGCCACTTCCTTTCTATAAGAGCATTAAAGATTAACATTGTATCGACTGTGGTGATGCTGATGATGATGATAATGATGAGGCTGAGGATGAGGATGATGACAATATAATGAGATAGAGCTATGTCTGGAATGTCAGAATTTCAACACTGATAAACACGTTTTGTAGATGACGAATATGCTGACCGTTATGGTGATGCTGATGATCATGCCAAATTTATAGTAAAATTAAACATAATTATTGAAATGTATTTTTTTCTGAATATATGCAATTCAAGAATTATGTTATATGTTTATGTTCGTATTATATCTACTTGATTTATGACCTTCGCATAATAATTTTCAGATTTCGAACGTGCTTAAAATATTTTCATTATACTAGGTTTAATTCGTATTATTATTTATATGCACACACACATAGTGTTTTGCATAAACAACAACAAAACCAACAACAAATCACGTTCAGTCACTAAACAAGAACTCGAAAACTGACTCCTTGACAAAGATCCAGTCAATGAAAAATCGTTTTGTCATCATTGTTAAAAAAATCGTTTTGTCATCATTGTTCACGTACTTGTGCAAGTATTTACATCGTTGTTACCAAAAATTGCTGCCTTTTTTATGTGTGTTTTTACTTCAACACATTTAAAGAATGTGCATATATGTATTAACACAAATATACACCTATTGGAGAACACAAGAATAACACATATTTACAAAAACACGTATTTCCAACCGACAACACTGTAGCGTTACAAGTTATAACTTTGATACAACACCAAAGTGTTCTAGTCGTATAAATATCCGACGATGAGGTATTCTCTAAAACATTTCACAAGGATCCCGGAAAAACAAAACATATGCATATTTATAATGCCAATTGGTGATTTAAAATAAAACATGTGTTGGAATTTGTTATTATATTGCTTCTTTACACTTTTTCATAAGTAATTGTAAAATTAAAGCTTCTTTTTAACTATATGTTGTACTTCTCGAATTGAACATGATGCGATTTTCTTGTTAACTGTATAGTGACAGCGTTTTCTAATAATCTCCACCTTAGTTGCAAAGCTGCATTTTATACCGCGCTCTTGTTTATAACAGTTATAATAAAAAACATCTGTCATTTTCAGTGTTGGACTTGAATTCAGACTAGTGTTTTCTGAATGTCTAACTGGGTCGAATTAAGATTTGTCTTTAATAACAAATGTACTGTTTTAGGGAGACAAATGCAACAAGAATTGTCAAAGATGTGTCAAAAACATCTTTCCGACAACAGATAATTTGCTCTAATAATATAGCATTTAATGCATTATTAGGGTAATAATTTTTAATACACAAATGTTTAAAATTGCTACTATATCATATCAACATGATAAATTATTGATAAAAAAGCGAGCTGTGAACATTCAATATTAACCTTTCTGTTCGAGGTTGAATCAAAACGAACATCGATACATTATTATGTAACATCATCGTTTTGTGTCAGATCGACGAACTCCGTCAACTGTCTGTATTTGATTTCATAAATATATGAAAAATCTGTTTAAGCTTTTTAACGTGTAAAAGCTGTTAATGTGGAACGTAACAACATCAAATAAAGACAATTTTCAAAATACTAATGTTGAATAATTCTGCCATTTTACTGCTGTGTTATACTATGTTGTACTATGTACAAGTCTTGAATAAAATGTCTGTCTGTTATATCATATACATTATACGTTTGTTCAGAACTAATTTAAACATACGAATTGATACATCAGAAACGTGTGTTTATGTATTCACAGAGCATAGATATTGCATGTGTCTATCTTATCTCCGGTGCAAGACATGTTTTTGAAACATTTTAAGTCTAATGTGTCTACATGTAAACATGTATGGCAATTCTCCAAAATGGATACAACACACTTTTTACGCCTTTTAGCCGCTTAGACTTCCATCAATTTCATTAACAAAAAGACTGTACGTGTAGGTTATATTTATGGATACCATGGTTTATAAACAACAACAATGCATTCTATAAGTTTCGGCTATTCAATAAAAACCGCAAACGTTTAAAAAAATCCATGAAGTTTTATGTTACATTATATGCAGTTATAATTATTTTGGTTTTCAGTCGTATACGTTTGAACACAAGGAAACGAAAGATATTTGCTTAAAGGTAAGTTATAGTTTTTGTGTGTTAACATTAAACTATGACTAATTTGTTTTTAAACCGATGTATAATGATAATAGTGACAGTGAGGCAGAACACTTTACATATGAACGAACACTGCCTAATACTTACTATGGTTTAATGGTTTATGGTTTAATATGAATCCGAGCAACACATTAACAACTTACTTATGCACGATGATACACAATTAATACAAATATCAACTTAATTACGTATTGTTAACAAGATTCGAGAAAGAAGCATCATATAAAATGTAGTACAAACCAAAGTTCACCGCAATCCATCTCACGAAGAAACCGTAATGCAGGGTGTAAAAATCCAGATAACCGTGTTTCGATTTATATGCAAATAACAAAATATGCACACCATATTCTAATATATGGAATTCATATTGTAATTGTTTTATGCTAAAATCGATATTGTTGACTCGACTAAACGTTTCGATACAAATTGGCCCTCAGTAAACCAAGACGTGTTCATGCACAATTTAAGCGTTGTTGTGGCTTATGAAAAGACAAAGTTTAGATAAAAGTGCATATAGTATTAAGCCAAATGAATATCAGGACATCAGTGTTGAGGTTATGATTATAATATTAGAATATTATTTATCAACCAAAGATATTACCAGGCGTGGTTATATTGTTAAGAAATAAATACATATATGAATCTAAGTAAGTAACTACTACAGAAAGTTTACATTTGATACAAAAGTATGTAAGTAAAGGTCCTCTACATACTGACTGTATGGATCTTAAAATAGTGTGCAGATCTTTCCGTACTTTACAGGAGATATTGTTTTGCTAATCAACAAACACGAACACATAATTATAATCGGCTAGCGTACGATAACTTTAATATATTGTTTGTGTAAACATGCCTAATAGTATGCCTTATCTAAAACGTAGTTAACGTCTGAATAGCTCATGCACTAACATTTTGTCAACAACAATATCAATTAATTGTTGCTGTCATCGGCCGAAGAAGTTCTTGGCTGAGATAGATGGAAGAACACGCTACGGCCGAGATCATGGACCTCTGCGACAAAAGAAAAGAAATGAGGCATGCGAAGTACACCAGCCAGGACTCTGGGAAGAAGATAAAAAAGGCCGAGGAGGAGGAGTGGATTAAGGAGCAATGTATCAACATTGACAAAGTGATGACCAACGGAAAGAGTAAGAAGCAACCCCAAGACCCTCACGAAGACCATTCAGCCAAAGGCCAGTGTAATAGCAGACGCTGACGGGAACCTCATAACCGAAAGTGCCGCAGTCTTGAACAGGTGGACATAATACTGCAGCGACATATATAACTATCCGCTTCAACCAGACCCCAGTGTCCTTCAGAACGATCCCAGACCAGAATCTGACAACGCAAGTCTGTCCATACTTAAAGCTAAGTAGGAGGAGGCAGTGCGCAGGAGTCGACAGCGTCAATTCTAAACTGATTGCAGCCATGACGGTACTACGCCAGAAGATATGAGAGGATCAAAAGTGGCCAAAAGAGTGGACTCAGTCTCTGGTCATCCCCCTACAGAAAAAGGGCAACCTCAAGCTGTTCGAGAACTACCACACCATTAGCCTCATCAGCCATCCCGGCAAAGTCAAGCTACGCATCATCCTCAATCGACTGAAAAGTAATGCCAAGGAATTGCTGTCGGAAGAGAAGACTGGTTTTAGAGCTGGACGGAGCACAGTGGAACAAATCTTCAACTGCAGAGTCATCAATGAGAAATACCTGCAATACCAACGTGAGCTCTTCCATACCTTAATCGACTTGAAGAATGCATTTGACCGCGTGTGGCATGATCGCCTATGGTAAGTTTCGAGAGGATTCAACATAGACGAAAGGCTGGTAAAAGTCTTCAATGGGATGTCTGCTCTCCCCCGTTCTGTTCAACCTTTTCCTTCAGACAATAATACATAAGGCACTCCAAGACTAGCACACCTCCATCTCATTCGGTGGCAGGCCGATCCTCAACTTTATATTTGCTGATGCCATTAACTTCATGGGTGGCACCACCAGAGAATTCCAAGACCTCACCAACAGACTTTATAAAAAGAGCAGGGGCACACGGGATGGATGTCAGCATGGAAAAGTCGAAGATCATTGTGAACAGCACGAAAAACTCCACTGAGCCGTGAACAGCAGGAAGCTGGAAGAAGTGACCAACTTCAAGTACCTCGGAGCAACCTTGTCCAAGACTGGTACCAGTACCGCTGAGGTCCGAATAAGAATTGCCATGGCGACTGAAGCGATTGCCAGACAGAGCTAGTTGTGGACAAGCAGTTCCATCAGCTTTCTCACCAAGCAAAGACTGCGACTATACAAGTCCCTCGTATTCTCCATCCTACGGTACGGCTGCGAGACCTGGACACATCACGCGGACACAGAACGCAGGATACAAACCTTTAAACACAAGTGTGTACAAAATAACTGCTCCAAATCACCTACATATTGCCGTAACCAACGAGTATGTCAAGAACATAACAGCAGCATTAAACGGCTAAAGCTGATTTAGTTTGGACACATTCTCAGGCACGACTCTCTGCGCAAGACTGTGATCCAGGGTACGCTATTGGGAGGTCGCTGACGAGACCGTCAGAAACCTGAGATGGCCATTGTAAAAGAGTGGACGTCCCTCTCCAACAGACCGTTTTTGCGTTACCCTCATACCACCATCTGAATTCATTGTTATTTGTTATTATACAGAACTTGAAACTTCTCAAACAAAGAAAAGACAATGTGCAAATGTACCAGGACAAATAAAACTCCTGATCACAACGTGGAGCTTTTGTTAGAACCGTAAGGCCATTGTTCTCCAGTCGTCGAGCATCGTCCTACGTCAACATTTAACTAAGTAGGCCACATGTATTGATATGTCTTCATGAAACCTAGCCAAAAAACACTTATCATAATGCTATCTCGGCCGAGTTCGAAACTATTTGAGTCTGGGAGCGGTCATCGTTCTTTTGGAAGCCGACCTAGATTAATTGCTAGATTAACATTATTCGTCACCTAATTCAAACTATTGGATCACCTTTTCACTTGGTAATAATGTTTCTTGACACAATATTTCGACAAGGTATGAATACCAGCCGGATCGCTTGAAAGTATTGCCCTTGAATTAAAAAGGCCAAATGAAGATTGTGGGCTTTGTTTTCTAACTGATATTGTTCAAACCGTGACGGCATGAAAATTGGTGGCATTAATTGCGGCTTTATTAATTTGATCACGTTCAATTACTATTCAGATCGCCTCAAGAAACTCTGAGCGTTGGACCCTTGAATTAAAAAAAATAAACCTCTTTCATCATCAAATTTTGTAATAATATTTGTAGTCTATTAGTCTCGACCAATTCCGGTTTATAGACATATAACATGAAGAACTATTTATAAGTACGTGCTTCGCTTATCGATATAACACAGATCTTTATAATAAGTTTATACTCTTGCTGCTCTGTGTTTTAGGAAATGGTGTCGAAAATACGAGCGTTGTGCCAAGGTAATCATAGGTTATTGAATGTAATGTATGTATTCTACACATTTATATTACCATAGTTAATGCTAAGTGATAAAATATATAATATATACATGTATATATGAAAATGTGTTTGCTTTCAGATAATACCGTGAAATATGTTCGTATTCATGAACGACATTCACACATGTTCTATCGCGTATGCGCTCGTGAAAATATGTATTTCTTAATAGACAAATATTTCACGTTATTACCCCGAAAGTAATCAAATATCCTCAATACATGTATGCACTTTAAGTATTTACCTGTCAGTGTGATGGTGGTAACAGTTTAAGCTTCATGTGATTCTCGTAAATAGCAGAAATATATAAGTACATTGTATTATTTATGCAGATATCGAAAAAGCAGACAAGGCACAGCACGACGTAAGTATGAGTATGTTTGATTAAGTATCATTACACATAATATCATACTACTAGAGAGGAGGAAATTAAATTGGACGTCACAAGAACGTTGTATTATTTCACCGTTTCACATACATCAAGTAGTTCAGTTTAAATATTGCAATGTAATAATGTTGTCCTGTTTGTACTATGCAGCCTCTATGTGTAATACAAACCAATGATTTAAAACATGATGTAGCTATCCTTTTTATATTTACAGTTGATCACTAGGGAAGAACATATTTATCTGGGAGATTCAAACCAAACGCTTGCAAATGTAAAGACGGCTGTTGAGGAAATTAAAAAACAACTTAAAAGGGTTTATGAAGAACTAAAAACTTGTCGAAGAGCACGTGCAACAAACCAATCTAGTACTACAATCTAACTAAACATGAAATCAAAACACAAAAGGTATGCGTATGATGAATAATTCATTTTAATTTAAGTGAATCGATTTCTGAAAATGTTTAAGATCTTTATTAAAACATGTAAATCAAAAAACAGCGAACCGTTTGTACATTGACCACATTTATACTCAGTGTTTCACCAAGACACGGAGCAAGTCGCAAGAATGAATGAATCGAAGGTTTCAAAACTTACTTTTAAATGTTCGTTAAGTAGCCTGACCATAATAATGGTTATGAACACTATATGAATACAAGCCATGATTAAACAGTTACTTTCATCAAAACATGGAGTCGAATACAATAAATTACTTGCGAACTCTTGGTGTATTTGGTGAAAGCTTACTGACAAAACAGCAACACACAATTATGCAAAATCTAAAAAAATACATAAAATGTATCATATGTATATTTTAGGCTTCAGTTAATATAAATTAACATCCTCCTCGAGACACCTTTTTTCATATCAAGTGAAGAAATAGTTTCTTGAATATGTCGTTATAAATATCATAAGTCACATTGTATATTGTATATTAAGTGACAGCTAGGCGTCAATACAATGATTATCTGCGGAATACGTTTACCATCATCCCAATCAAGTAGATTGTCACACACATTTAGAGTTACAAACAATCACAGCTTTGCGAATACGTGATCAATCAACGTTGCACCGTCTGCAACACATATATTCAATTTGCTTTAATGTAAATTGTTTAAAGTCCATTTAATATATATATATTATATATGCTTTCAGCCGGAGTCAACATATACTAGATTTTGGACAGTTAACGTGCCAAGGTTGATACGAGGAGATACGATATTGAGAGATTACCAATTTGTGTTCAGGATTTATGTCGACGACAGATACGTGTAATTTACAATAATATAACCCAAATTAAATACTTTCGAATTGACCATGTACCACCCGATGCTGGAACTAATTGTGTATGAAGTGCCATCATGTATTCGTTAATAAGGTCCACATAATAGCCATATGAAGTTTTCAGGCAAAACTGCCTAGGCGACTTCATATAATTCAAGTGGGTATGCATGAGAAGTGTACATAGTTTTTAGCCCGACTATTTACCATACGTATACTACTTACTCCATGTCGGGGTCCGGTTAAGATTTACGTGCAAGTTGAAATTCTGGTAGACGTTTGCATGCAACACGTACATTTTTCTGAATCTACTATAGAATTTCAATTAAAACTTCTCACATCTCTTTTGCGATAATTATGGGTGCTCACTGACGTATTACAAAACAGCTTTTTGAGCTTTTACATTGTAAAACTTATTATACATTGTATGCTAAGGAAATCCAGATACAAATTGCGTTAAACAAACCTATCTCTCTATGTAATGCAAAATTAACATGGACTTCTATTTGAGTTGTTTTCAGTAAGAAAAGAGACACTTGCTTTTATGAATAGATAGAGGTTACAAGCTGATTTAGCAAAGGAGTCCATTACGGGCAAATTTGGTTAAGGTGAGAGTTACTACAAATAGAAGAGATTCCGCTATGCTGAAATTATGTTTGTAGGTAGCTTACATGCCACCTAATGGTAGGATTACATTCGCGGCCATTTGGGTGAAGGTAATTGTAACTAAAACAATGATAATATTTTCCGCTGAATTACTGTTGCTAGGACGGAGAAATTGAGCTGCAATTTTGTGTAAAGAAATTCAACTGAATTGAACGGTAAAAAAGTGAAAATCGTGTTTCTTAACGTGTTTTTTTTTCTAGTTAATGTCTCTAAGTTTACAAATAATATAAAACAACTACAGATATTCAACTTCGAATATATCTTAATGGTTATGATAAACGATGACTGACGGACATTGTACATTAAAGTATCAAAGTGGACGAATTGTCACAGACAGCTCTTGTTTAACAATGCACCTTTCTATCATTATTGCTACACATGGTGTAATCATTCACGTCACATACTGTAAACAACCTGTTTCATAGTGAACTTATTCTGTCCCCCCCCCCTTCGAAGAAGAGGGGGTTTATTGTTTTGCTGGATGTCGGTCGGTCGGTCGGTCGGTCTGTCGGTAGATCCGTTCGTTTCCGATCAATAACTTCTGAACGGATTGACCAATTGGCTTAATACTTCCCATGTGCATTGGCCTTTGCAAGAAAATTACCCCTATTGAAATTGGGGTCACTGATCAAAGGTCAATGTCACTGTCATACTAATGTGTTTTTGATCAATACATCGTCGAATGATTAATCGATTGGCTTGATACTTCCCATGTGCATTGACCTTGGACAGTAGAGGACACCTATTGAACATGGGGTCCCTAGGTCAAAGGTCTATGTCACAATATGTCTGTAAATATTTTCCGATCAATAACTTGTCATCGAAAAGACCGATTGTACATTTGTATCATTATTAAATTTTCACTTATTTAAAGTATTTAATTTATTAGGCCACTTTATTTTCGGGCGTTTGTTACTCAGTGTTTTTAATGTGTCAAACATTTGTTTTTGCTCCGGATTCTGTTCATACCATTTAATTAATAATGGAACTTCTTTTAATGGTATAATGTGTTTTTAGATTTGTGTGTTTAAATTGTTTACATTGATTTAATAACGTGTCCGTTAGTATTTAATAAGTCGTATTGTAATTTATTGCTGCCATTAACTTTTATTAAACGAAGATAATTTTAACCATATGCCTATACAGCGGTATTTTGTACAATTATTTCAAATACATGAAATAGTGTGTGTTGTTGGAAAATGACAAATAAACTGTATTTTGAAATCTTTACAAACAAATGGTGAATGTATTCCTTTCCTGAAGTGAGTCATGTTTACTACAAGTTTCAAACTTGTCAACTTTAAAATACGCGATTTGTAACCAATTACCTTCCATTCGAGTTATATGTTTTATATGAATTCTGCTATGGCCAACCCGTATACGTTAACAAACATTGTATAAAGATTTTAATACAATATGCCAATGGGTTGGGTTGGAAAGGGATATACATAAGATATTGAAGATGTTCATGAATACATTATTATTAAATTATATAATTATTATTTGAAATATCGCGATTGTTTTCTGTGGGTGTTATATTTCGTTTTTTGTTTTCCAACCTTATAGTGTCTTAACCATATTGTCCATTTAGTACATGTTAGGTCTGGAATCTTCAGACGATCTGCGTTATATCTGCGTTATATCGTAAACCATGCATATAACAACGTTTTTGGTTCCATTGGAGTCTGCATTTCGTAATTAATGTTTATTTCCAATCAAAATAAGTTTTCTTTTGTCATAGTTAACTTTAAGTAAAGGCAATACTTGAAAACGTTCACAATATAAGTTTTGGTTCATAAAGCTTGTCAAAATCAATAAGAAGCAATTAGCCAGGAATTTTCTTAAGCGAATTTTCCCCTTTACACCGACTTTTAGAAAGGGAGATAAACTTATTCAGGTTTTAAGCAGCAGCACATACATACCAGATTTGTGTAATCAGATTTGTATGTATTATTATCTTTATATATTTCGTCTTTTATTTACGATATTAACTAATAGTGTAATATGTTAAGTTTATTATTGATGCATTTTCCTCCAAGTATGTTCAGTATAGGGGAAAACAAAATGCTGTACAATTACATGTACAAAGAAGGCAATGTGTACACAAATCATATGGCTGCAACACACAAGGCAATGCTAGTTATTTATTTATGTTATATTATTCTGATAACCTTACACAATGTTTAAACTTAATGAATCTATTGAGATCAATTACGGAAACTCGCGATTGCATACAATGAAAGGATTTAAAACAAATGCGTCCCTGTATTTGCTATTTTCTCTTATTAGATATGTTTCCCTGCATGATCTTTATTCTTTGCCTTAGTTTTGTAAACTTAAGTGCTTATGCTCCCTGTTTTGCTTCTTTATATATACCCTTATGTTTTGCTTTTCATGTTTTTTACATATTTGTTACATGTAAGCAATGTAAATTTATCAGGTACCCTTTTTTATAAAGACTCTTAATGTTTAATTGAGTCGTATTATATATAATATGTATATTTTATATTTTAAAAAATTCATAGAGTTCTTAGTATTAATGTTTTTTTGTTGTACTCTTAAAATTATATAACATCTTGTAAGCTGTGATTTTTCTTACTGAGATTATATAGCTTTTGAATTGTATGTTCTGTGTTATTTTTTTAGCTGCTATCTTATGTTCTAGCTTGCTTAATATAATATTATGTTCCCATATGTACTGGGTTGTTTTGTTATGTTAAATGTGTTTTATGTTCCTTGGTTTTCCTATTTGTACTGCTTTTCATTTTAATGTTTGTCCTTTCATGATTGCATGCTTTGTACAATATTTATTTGTTCATTACTAAGCTATGTAGTACTAAATTTGTATGATATTTTAAGTACATATAAATGCTAGTATTTTAAAGTAATACNCTGTGACAAATCTCTAGTTGATTTCGTTGTTAAATATAGATTAAAGATAGTACCTGCATTCATAAATCACAATGACCGATAGGTTTATTTGAGGGAAGAGCCATTTCGCTCCTGTAAGTTAATTTTTAAATGTTAATGCGATACAAAGGGGATAATATTTAATTAGTCTATGAGTAAATAAGACCCTTAAATTACTTAATATTTCTTAAAATGGTGTTTTTGTCGTCTAGCATCGATAGAATATGTCGACATACCCGTCGAAGGCATATCACAACACAAAGTACGATATAGTGTGTGTCGCACTATGACCACTTCGAAATTATAACGTTTTTACATTTTAAATATTCAAACTATGTTTTTGTAATCCCTTAAGAAAACATAATAACTTCATGGATTCATTAATATATATTTGCATCAGTAATTGTTAATTTTATTTTATAATAAGCAATTTGTAAATGACATAATCATATGAGAATAACAGATGGTTTGCAAGTGCAAAACAATAAAACTCAATTCCCAGATAGCCACCAGATATCCTGGAAATAAGATTTTGGGTTTTAAGACAGAAAGTCGGTCGGGGTTAGCGAACTATAACTGTAAACGTAATGAGGGTAGAGAAACATCTGTTCCAATACCAATTGTATTAACCATACTGTTTGAGTGTGACGTAAACCAGGAAAAAGGTTAAAACAACTTGCCATTAAAGGGAACACCTATTAACAATACACCAACAAACTATCTTACGGATATTCCGGAGATTTATCACGATCAAAGCCTCCAAAAATACTGCTATTTAATGTTATGTTGGCCTGTACAAAATTGTCTTGTATTTGCAGAAAATAAACTTTGGATCACCTTAGACAAGATCGTTGGTTTTGAATTAATTTCATCAACAAACCAGACAAGGAATATATTTAATAATTAACGCTGAACGTAACATTCAGAGTACGGAATAAATAATGAAATATCCTACAATCATCCGAAAGATCCCGAGTAAGAAATAAACATAAATCAATCATACATTTTACGGTATGATATTTTTATGCGATAGGACGACATAAAGTTTGTCCGTTCACTAACTAGTACTAGGGATGGCATCGAATACCTATATCGGTATTCGAATATTCGCAAATCCATTCAATCGAATATTCGAATATTCGCATAAAACGGCTGGATTGATTTAACTTCTATTACTCAGTTTCGTTCCCAGTAGGGATATTACATATTAATGCACACAGAAATACAATTGAATATACAATTGTTGTGTTGAGAAATAGAAAGAAAATGTAGCTTAACTATAAAAAACAATCTTTGAAACAGCCTATTAAGGCGATATATATAAAAAAAGAGTGAAACTTGTTCTGTGTTAACTTCCATTGTTTTATAAGTTATTTCCGTTTGCTGTATACGAGGCTGTTTATTAACGTTGCAATCGAATAATTGTTTCGCTGTCGGCTAATACTATGACCGATATTGTAATCGGGCACAAATAGAATGAAAAACATCATGTAATAAAATTTTATTTTTATTTGAAATTTTAAAGAAACGATAGCATGTACGTTCATATAAAAAGCTAAGAAACATATCAATAAGGCATGCAAAGTACACCAAATATTCAAGAACAAATATAAGGAAAAACATCATGTCATAGAATTTTATTTTTATTTGAAATTTTAAAATAACGATATCATGTACGTTTATAAAAATATACTTTTTGAATTTATATAATTTGTTAAATTTCAGTAATTAACATACTTTAATGTCTGTTCAAACTGTGATCACAGAAACTAAATTATCATTCGCCAGTCAATTGAAGTCCTTAATTGACACCTAATTGACAAGCAACAGTTCGGGCTCTTTCTTAGAGTGTGTATATTGCATTGCGCAATTTAAGTAATTCACACATTTCAATGGCTGTTCATACTGTGATCACAAAAAACTTAATTATTATTCGCCAGTCAATTGAAGCCGTTAGTTGGCACCCCATTGACTAACAACATTTCGGGGCCTTTCTTAGATGGTGTATATTGCATTGCGCAACCAACGCTGATACGGGCCGCGTTATCAGTTTGACACGAAGAACGTCACATCAAACATGTTAATCCCAAATGATTTTGGGTACCAATTAGTAAGCGGCTCGCAGGTCATTCAATATTAGGGCAATTACGTTTGAAAAAAAAATGCGAATATGCGAATATCAATTCTGTTATTCGAATACTGACAATTCAATCGAATATTCAAATAATTTTGCCATCCCTACTAACTACGCAATACAAAAACTCCGCTTATACCACATTAACATAAATATTCCGATGCCCGATTAAAGGGTTCATAATATACAATAGTAAATGTCTGTAATAACCCAACTCTTCTCGGGTAACAACGATTTAGCACAACAATGTACATGCATCTCGAATGAGAATAATTTCAGTTATTAGGGCGAATAAATTGTCAAGATCCCCGGTCGTCTTTTCTGATTAATACTTCCTAGTTATTATAGACATTGCGGTTGCTAGCATTTTCGGAACCACACAGAAAAAATGGCGAACCATGATACATAACGTGATCGCACAACAAATAAATGTATTCTCGTTTTGAAAAAAAAAAGGTTTACTGTGGTTATTGTGCATCTTTTTTAGCACAGAAGGTACGGTAGTGTTTATTGCAAAATATGCACGGTTTCTTGGTTTGTAATTCATATGCGTTGTAAATAAATGGATTTGCCATTCGAGGTGTGTTTTTGACGGGAGTAATATATATGGAAAAAGAGAAAGAAAGCACAGAATGCAGTTGGTGCGTTCATGGGTGAACTACAAAGTATTCTGGGTGAGCCTTCTTCAGAGGAAGGAGTTTCAGTGAGAAGTAGAATCGGCAGCTTCAAATACGAGAAAGATCAGACTTGATTTTCCTTTCTATTCAGATAAATGCCAGTTTAGCTATAATAACGATTGTTGGCAGCATCAAAAAGCTATTCAATTACTAGTTTATTACATACATGTTTTGTTTTTTGTTTGTTTGGTTTAAATTATGTTGATTGTGTTATAATGTTTGATATTGTTCGGGCTCTGTCATTTTCCGTTAAAGAAATAATTTCTCGTATATTACATGGTTGTGTATGATTATATAGACGTAATGCCACACGGCTTTTAATCTAAGTTTTATCGACAACAAAGTAAGATAAATCACCCACTCATCCTCCCGTTTTACGATAGCCTTGCTTTATTTTTGTTCTTGTTTGTGTAATTATTGGTGAACAAAACATTGTCATTACAAATATAAAATTATGTGGAATAGGTCTTTATATTAGTTCCGTACATATAAGTTAAATAAATGATTTATTGAAAGTCAATTGATGAAGAGGTTCACGAAAGTGTAAACCAGCTAAGTATTAGTATGTGTAAATGCCAACTCAATTAAAAATGTTTAAGTGATACCAGTTGTGTTTAGTTCTGTAATAAATGTTTAATGTAACAAGTTGATTTTATCTTCTACATTTCCAGACGAAGAATGTTCCACTCGTATTGATTTAACTACACGATTCAAAAGTATAAGTGAATGGATGTTATAGTTTAAAAATTGTGTTTGTCTGTTCGTTTGTTTCTTGTTGATTGCAAAATTTCATACAAGTAGCTTTTAATGTGTGTTAACTTATCTTAAAATGCGACATTAGATGTGACCATGCTGAGTTTACATGGTTTGTTAAAACAATACTTAAATTAACATATGCTTTGTGTAGATTTCTCTTAACCTAGATGTTTCGGGAGGTGATGAAGGCAACTAGCCACTGATCTTGAGGCATAGGTCTTTAGACGTTCCCCCTGCCATTACACGAAAACATGAGCAGTATGGTTGCATATCCCGCTCGCAGTTACCTTAATCGTTATTTTCTCCTCATTTCTGTAAGGAGTGCACACTCTCGATTGCGGGTAATGGATGCAACTTACAAATATCGCTGCATTTAACAAATTTAATGAAGCACTGTGTGCTCTTATGTGATATTAATTTGTGGCTTACCGTCTGCATTTTAAAAATAATATTGCAGTCTTCTCCCGCAATATATGTTCATGTTCAAATATACATATTACGACATAAACTACATTTAGCATCGGTTCTATTCTTTACATATATACAATTGCCAATTTACGGTAATAGGTTCTAATTATTCAAAATTATGGTACGGTGTTACATAAAATGTGGTCTGAAAATGCGCCGGGGCAAATCCCTTTGTTCGGAGTGCTTAAAGCTAATAAGGTATATTCACAGAACAATTAACAATGCAGCGATACATGTTGATTATTACAAATGCTTTTTGTTATGTTATGTTCATAATATTACAAGTTAAAACAGCTGGTCCATTCACAATAGCTTTATAGGTGACATAGTGTATAAATGTGTAATTATTGTTGTTTTTGTTATTTAATTTAGTAAATAAAAACTTTATTTAAGTGGCTATTCAACCAACATTTGCCATGGATAAGAAATGGAGAAGAAGAAATGGTGATTTATTCATCCACCCGCCCCTTAATATGCGTTCGTTAAAATAATCGACCACATGTTCTTAAGTGTTGATTTTAAGTAAAGGTGCATATTAGTTTATTATTTTTAAGTTAAGTTACTAGTTTATGTCGGTCGGGACCCTAACTCGATCATATTCCATTGCTGGGGATCGATTACGCAAAGTTAACCGACGCCCTGAAGATTCTTCAACTTAGCGGTGCCATGGAAGTTTATCACCGTTGCACTTAAAATACATTAGAGTGGCAGAATACTTTGTTTTGCATGTATGTGTTGAAAACGCTGTAAAAAAACACCCATGCCTATTGTGTTATTGTTTAATCATTTATGAGAAAGGAAACTGGGTTGGATTAACAAGGATATTGGTGATTTGATTGATGCTGATGCTGATGCTGCTGCTGCTGCTGCTGCTGATGATGATGCTGCTGATGATGATGATGATGATGATGATGATGATGATGATGATGATGATGATGATGATGATGATGATGATGATGATGATGATGATGATGATGCTGATGACGACGACGACAACGACGACGACGACAACGACGATGACGACGATGACGATGACGATGATGATGACGATGACGATAATGATGATGATGNCTACTACTACTACTACTACTACTACTACTACTACTACTACTACAACAACTACTACTACTACTACTACTTCTACTACTACTACTACTACTACTTGTTCTACTACTATTACTTCTACTACTACAACTACTACTACTTCTACTACTACTACTAGTATTACTTCTACTACTACTACTAATACTACTACTACTCCTTCTACTACTTCTAATACTACTACTACTACTACTACTACTACTACTACTACTACTACTACTACTACTACTACTACTACTACTACTACTACTACAACTACTACTACTACTACTACTTTTACTTCTACTTCTACTGCTACTATTTCAACGACTACAACTACTACCATTACTCCTGCTTCTACTACTACCACTCCGTCTTCTTCTACACATTATTCTTTGTTTAAGTGGCATTTAAAAGATTTATAAATGTTTCTTTATACGCTCGTGTATGACAGTCTTCTCGTATCACGTGACTCTTCACCGGTCATATGGCTGTAACGTCAGTTAACCAGTGATCAGCTGATGAAGAAGATGTGATATCTTCGAAAATTCCAAGGTAAATAAACCGGCTCTGAGTCCAAGAACTTACTCAATAATGTATCTTTGTGGTAAACGTGTTAATGTAGAAAGAAATGAAGTGATAAACTGCATTTAACTCTAACAATTCATCTTTTTCTTCCTTGTTTGCGGCAAAGTTGCGTGTCAGCTTGTAAAAGTAGAATTGATCGGATGTGTGGATCGTGATAGTACAACGTCGTGCGTGTTTAGTGTGTCTGGAAAACCTACCAAAACGCAAATGTATTAGATAGTACTAATTCAAATAATTGTTGTGCATACCAATTTTATATCAAGTAAGTTTATTATATGATTTGCTTTACTTGCTTTATCTACCGTATGTAATTAATAGTTACGCAATCTGAAATCCAGATTAAATTTAATGCAATTGTTTTAAATTTTATATAATTAAACTTACGTTAGTATGCCGTATTTGGTTTGTTTAAATTGAAACAATCTGCGTGTTTATAAATTTCAGTCTAATATTGAATCTTAAATATTTAGTTACCCAAAGTGTAATATTTTATAGAGAATATTGGCTTAGTTTGTGATAATACCGTTCAAAAGTGTATCAGTATATTTTAAATCTCTTCCTATACTATATCATTTCGTGTTTGATTCGTTATTATAAAAAATGAGTCGGACTGCATGCTTTCCGACGCACTATAGCCGGCCAAATACAAACAAAATGAAAGGCGCATAAAACAGAAAAAAAGACAATGTAATGTCGCATTTCGGACGTAAATGCTCGAACAATTTGCGAAACGAATACAATAAATATTCAGAACTTGCAGTAGCCTTATGATATTAGTATTTATGATTGTACGTTCGCACAGTGCGTGATGCAAAGCAAAACGATTTAGATGTATTACTGTTTATTTAATATTTTCCTAGCGACCCTATTGGGTGCAATCGTGTTTGTTGATTTATGACTACCGTACACAACGTGCATTACAATTATAGTTGAAGTAATAATAATGTTTTTTTTTAAGTTATTCGGTAGTGTGAAACAAATAAAAATTATTTGCTCAATAATGTTCAACTTTTCATCGCTAAGCATTAAAGCCCCATTAACACTCAAAATCAACGAATATTTCGTAAAATAAAGTTAACACATAAAGAATCTGAGTTCTATTTAGCAATAACCAAAATTTAAACGCTATATGTGGTCTTGTAACATAGATTTAACAAGATACACATTTGTCTTTTATTTTTATTTTGTGTGGTACAATATATTCAACACATGTTCATGGCCCATGTTAGTGTTCGTGTGTAGTATGAATAAATATCGTTGCGTGAAATTAAAATGGAATATATTCTCCAACAAAAAAAATAAAGAGCATGTTGTATCTTGTTAAATCTATGTTACCAGATATATAATATATAAGCATATGTGAGCAGTAACGGGACTAATAACGTTTCCTGCTATTTATCTTCAGGCCTTGTTGATGATTTATTATCATGAATCGTGACAAGACAATTATTTAATTAATAGTTGTACTCGTATGTCAGAAACATATTATTAAACTGTACTTTAATTGCAGCGTTTTCAAAAACAAATATCACTCTAAAAGTACATTGTTCATCATCATTGGAAGTTTCCTGCACGGATGATGATAATTCTTCCGGACTCTGGATATTTTACATGCACAGAAAATATGCAGAAAATCAAAATATGGCAAAAGTATTTTTTAATGCATCGAAATGCGATGCAACTCACCGTCCAGCTATACAATCGTTAAAATGTATGTGTATGCATGGAACGGGTGTCACTTGCAACATATCTGGTGATAATATCGTTAACGTTGGCGATGCGTGGCACTGTTCGAAAGCTTCAATTTTGTCCATTGGAACCTCTCGTCAAAGCGGGAAGGTGAATTTGCCTTATCAAGGTAAGTACATATCAAAGACACTTATCTGAAGTAACGTATTTGTTTTTACAGACTCTAGCTACAGAAAATCATATATTAATAAGTATCCATTATGACAGTCGGTTTAATCAATAATAATTGGGGGACAATACATTTATGACAACTGAGGTTCTTAGTTATTGTGCATTAGTTTGTTTACCGAAAATATCACATTAAAGAAATATTCAGTAATCAGGGAAATCATGTTTAAAGAAGCACGCAGCATTTTTTTTCGAGCGAAAGTGTCAGTGCTTTATAAATTAAATTTTCTTCTAAATAAATTCGCATTGCCGTTTATTGTTTCAAGAATAAAACATATACGAAACACAAACACGTGATTGCAGCAAAACCTGATACTTCTTGCGTTGTCACGGATTTATACATTTTACAAAATCCATATTTGTTATTCTGCGGCTGTTTTACTATTAATCAGAAACAATTTGGTTAAATCGATATACAAGAAGTCTAATTTACATGTATTTGACCAAAGAAGGATGTAAGACAACATTTAACTATGAGATGTGACTTCTTGTGTGTCCGGTAGATTGTCACATAACATGTCCATTTTAAAAGAATATATAATGAATAACGTAAAGGTACGTCAATGGGTATGTTTTATATGACGTATAAATTAGTATGTCAATATGTGCTATTGTCAAAACAATTAACAGAAATTTTATGTCAAATAGTACTTGAAGGTTTGATTTGACATTCGTAAAAAGTTATCAAAATAATTGTATTGTTTTTTGAAGTTTATGTTCTATTAACTCTTGAAATACTGTTGAAATTCTTTTCAATAAATTATTTTTAACCGTATTCGTATATAATCATTTGCTTTAACTTCGAATTGCATGCTTGTTTTCAGCAATTTCACGCCCATATAGCAATTTCACGCCCATATGGGCGATAATAACAATGTCGAATTTATATGTTGTTGATTAAATTCATTCTGACATTAAAAAGTTGAAACTCCAGTTGCATCAGCAAAAGATAAATCTTTTATGATGACTTTAAGGTCCATTACTTGAGGCAAGTGCCCGATTGCAAAAAATTTAGACACAGGAGAAAACAATAAAATTGGGTCACCGCCTTGGAACGGTCAATGCAAATCACATCATCGGAGTTGTAAATCGGTCAAGGGCGCCTTAACTGCACACATGACCCTTGTTTATTCCTAAAACAGTATAGTATAAATAACATGTAACATCTTAGCATAACAATTCAAATCAAACTGCAATACAAGAGAATATAAAATGGTATGCGTCTATTGTATTCCAGTTGAATTACTTAATGGTCGTATGCTTACCAGAGCACAACAACTGTTACATTTAGAAGCACGATGAATTGAAACAAAAATCAACTACAGCTCATTGTTTTATAATAAGCCTTAGAGTTAAACCATCATTGATTTTAATATACAGATTATCATCATGCAGTACAATCCAGCAGAAGTAACGTCGGTTGTGAAAAGCCAATTTGCATAACCGTGTTGCACACGTTTCTATAAAACGAACTACAATATTTTTTTGCTTCACTGATTTATAAACGAAATAAGAATTTCGTGTCGACCCATACTTTTATGAACGTGTTTAAAACTGAAAGCACATGCATGTAATAATGACTCTTCTAGCTACGACAACAGTTAATTCAATTCGAATGTTATGAAATCTAATTAACACGCAATTGCACCCGATGACGTCCTAAAGTCAAACCTTAAAACATTCAAGCTACTAGTCCACGAATTTTAAAATAAAATTTTTGTAAAGAAAAAAAAAATACATTACGAAATAAATACGACAACATAGGATTTATCAAAGAATGCCATTTCGATGAAAAATAGTGGGCTTATTTAATTTATTTTTTGAAATACAAATTAACATATTATCTTTGCAAAAATGACATACAAAGAAGAACTGTACAGATTGGTTGTTCATCCTATAATTCACCCCTCCCCCATCAACATACCAATGACCGTATTTGCATATTATTAAAAAAAATATGTCTGAATTGTAGAAGACATAACCTAGTTCTATTCTTTAAAACAACTCAATATATTTAATATCGAAGAAGACAATAACTTACATGTGTTTGTTTTTTAACCAAACGTACATGTATTAAACCATGACTCTTGAGATTGTTACATGAATTCAAATATAAGGAAATCCACTAAACGCACATTGCATTCGATGATAGTCTGATTTTAACACGCAAAACAGTTAAATCGCCAAGTCTACTAACTAATGAAGACCCAGTTTTTAAGAATGAAATATACTTTCCCTTTCAAAAACCAATGAGCAAGAATGTTTAACTATTAGCGAACAACATTCTTTTGATAAGAATGATTTTTATAATATTAAAATGTATATGTTTTACATTTCTGTTTAATCAGAAATCCATTTTAAAATTTCTCTTGGGGATAAATATTTCAATGACACTTGTGTTGCTTTCTAGCGATATACCTAATTTTTGTGTTTGAATTGGCTATCCTTACCTTATACGCATTCATTTATCAGTGAAAACCGGTTCAGAGAAGAACGCAAGAACGCAGAATATTTTCGAGTAAAAGTTCCAGTGCTACAAAGTGAACTTCATAACCATCTTTCATTTCGGCTAATCATTTATTGTGAAGAGGATTTAATATATACCGGACACAAAAAACGTATGTGCAAACAAACCTGATACCATTTGCGTAGTAACGGGTATATACATTCTTAAAATGCATATATGTTATTTGCATCAGTTTTGCTTTTTACCAGAAATAATTGAAAATATACAGGAAGTCTGATGGTCAGTCATTTTACTGAAGAAAGGTGAAAAATAACATTGTAACTGACAACTAGGTGTCCCTGTGACACCTTTAGAACCAGCCTTTAATGATTTTATGTTTATTTTGTGTTCACTTAAAGTAAAAATTTGCCTACATATAGGGAAATACCGTCCATATGCCCATTTAATGAAGCAAATGCATACAAAATCTTACGTCATGTTTCCTGATGTTGTTTGAAGCATGCTTTAACGGTATCTGCTGATAGTTGCATGTTCGAACGTGAACAAACACATTCAAATGAGTCACTGAACGTAGCAGATGTGTTTATATTTATAATGGTTGGCTGCAGCAACTTTTCACCGCAATTTGTTACAACGGTAACGACATCGAAACATGAGCTGCTCATGCAGCAAGCCATTTTTTCTGGTCGCCTCGATCGAATTTTTGAGCGTCGGCAGTTATCGATTGAAAAGGTTACGGAACAATATATTTGGCTTTCGTATTCAGCGTCAAAATTGTTTCTGCGAGATTGCATTTTTTTTCACAAATTTAAAAAAAAACAACATGCGCTATGGTTACAGAAGGACAAAAAAAATGAGTGCGAGCGGTATTTTTTTTTCCATTTTGAAAAAATAGGTGCGGCAAATCCGACGACCAACAGGTCAATTAGGAGTGGCCTAACGTAAATTTAAGTATGTCAATATGTACTTTTGTCACAGATATTTGATACCAAATTCCCGGAATTGCAAGTATACTCAAACATGTTATCTAAATAACGGTACTATACTAGCTTTTAGTAAAGTCTATGTTCTGTTGATTCTTAGTTGCTTTCCTTTAAAAAAAAAAGTGTTTTAACCTTATTCGTAGATAGTCTTCCGCTTGGCTATTTATTGATAGTGGAGTGTTTGTTTTTAGCAATTCCACACCCATATGAGCGAAAATACCATAGCCGATTGCATATGTTGTTAATTAAAATCATTCTTCAATATAAACACATTGAAACTTCAGTTGCATCCGTATAAGATCATTCGTATAAACACTTAAAGGTCCTTTATTTTAGGTAAGTATCCCATTGCAATACATTGAGAAACAAGGCTAAACACAGGACACAACTAAATACCAAGGAATATAGTTGGTGTCACCGCCTTGAAACGGTTAAGACAACGCATAACCTCGGGATTCAAACCGGTTAAAAGGCTCACAAAATTGTGTTATGTACATGTACATATAGATTCTATATAACCACGACTCTTGAGAGTATAATTTGAATTCGCATATACAATGCACTAAACGCACAATACGTCCAATGATGGAATGCTTTTAACGCGAAAAACATTTTAAGCTGCTAGTCCACTTAATTTATGAAGAGGGCCTTTATTAAGACGGAAAATATTCCCTTTCAAAAACCAATAATCAAGTGTGTTAAGGACTTAGCGAGTTATTTGTTTGTTATACGAAAGATTGTGCTTAATAAGTATATGTTTAACAATCGCTCGTGCAAATTAACATTTTTGATAACGTAAACACAAAACGTTTTAACGCGTAAAAATACTGATTGCAATGTTAAAGTTTATTTCACAATCAACGTTTCACATAATAAAAAAATACTCGAACACTGTGGGAGTTCTAAGAAGAATATCATCTTTATATAGTTCAGTTACATTTATTATGTAACTAATTACTTAAAAGAGCATTAAGAAGCTTCAACATATAAGATAATGTCACAATCAGAGTTTTAGTATAAAAAATACGTATGCTTTTGACTTGTATTCGAATTCATCGTGGTTTATTATAGGTCGAAATGCATGTGTTATGTTTCAGTTATAATTGTATTTGTTACTATGCCATAGATCACCATGAATGTACAACGACAACACAAAGGCCAACGCAAATCATAAAAGACGAAAGCACCATGACTGAACGTTTGGAGAATGAAATAAGCACAGTTACTACGACTGTAGAAGAATTGACAATGGAGGCAGGTTAGACATATTTTCACTGTCATACAATTCTAAAACCACATTAAATAGTATATTTATTGACTATTAAATAAATAAACGTGTGTTATATACTATATTGTGTGAAAAAAACATTCTTCGAACTCTTTACGTGTGATTTATTGTGTAGGGATTGTTTTTAATTTTGTATCACATTACACAAATAACGCGTATATCAAGATTCAACATTGTTTCCAAGTGTTATTTAACATTCCTTTGTATGCAAATAATCCGTTTCGTTGTGATGGGAACAGAAAACAGCCTAACAACAGAAAACGTTACTGTCACTAAATCACACAACTCAGTCGCTACTGAGGAAAACGAACATCGGGAATCTCCTACGAAACATGACAGTAAGTAACGGGAATATATTATTGGAAACTCCAGAAGCTTTTCATTTCGTGTTTGAATCATTATTATAATAGTTAAATCGAACTTCATGATGTCCGACGCAAAATTTCCTGCCAAATGAAAACAAAATGAAAGGCGCATACAATAACATAAGAGACAAGGTATGTCGCTTTTCGGACGTAAAGGCTCGAACATCAAACATTTTGCAAAAAAAAATACAATAAATATTCGGAACGTTCATTATGGTATCAGTATTTATGATTATACTTTAGCATGTTTGCGAGTGTACGATACAAATCGGCATGCGTATTGCACTAGTTTATTTAACTTTATGCTAACTATAATGCATGTGTGTATTCATCGAAATGTTTCTGTTGCTTTCAGTTACCCAGATATCTCTTATGATTGCCGGGTCGTTTGTTTTGTTCGTCATCGGACTCGTTGTGTTTATATACAGAAAGAAACTGTTTTCGTGTTTGAGAGGTAAAGATTGTACCTTTAAGTAGTTTAACTACATAGACTGGAGTTAAAAACAATTCGAATTCAATTTAAATAACGTTGCCATTCAAGTTTTGTCTATGTTTAATTTTATTTTATAAATGGCCGGTAATTATCCGGGTTTTGTTGACATACAAGGAACAAGAAATTGTTTTAATATGTTATGACGTCACTCATAAGTTTTCTTGAAAACAATGGTAAATATAAAATATACCACTATGGTGTTTGGCGAAATTGTGTGAATCGAGTTTGCTGTGTCAAGTAACACGAGAGGCACAGTGTAATATTATGGAGTGTTGTTTTATTATAAAAAGATATGGTTGTTCATATGCTGACGGTAAGGTAACATTCCTTCTTAAAATATTCTGCATTCCTCCGATTTCTTACTTTTGAAAACAAACAGGAAAACAAGATCTTCCAATGAATAACAACGATAACAATTCCGTAACGAGCACCATTAACATTGCCGCTGTCTCGAACAATGTCACGTGGTCGAATGGTACTTCATCCTCAATGGAACCGGTATCCTCGCGTAGTGAGTCTGGTTGGTATAACATTATAGACAGCAACTAACTGAAATATAATTATGTAATTCGTGTGACTCCTTTAAAATGTTTTAATTACGTTATTGAGTTCAACAGTCTTATTTATTTAATAGAAACTTAATCTGTATATGTCGAATACTTGATAAGTATTACATAATGCATACAATCGGTTAAGCACGGTTAGTTCAGGTTTTTATGCCGAGATAATACACATTTATGTAACCTATAATTAAATGTATGTTTGAACCATTATTTAGCTCTTTGTTTCTTTATTAAAAAAAAATACGCACAAAGAAACACAAATGACGTGATAATAAATAATTAGAACAACGTCAAAATGCTGTGCGTGTTATCTGTTTTCGTCGGAGTCAACTACACCTTAGTTCAACGCCATGTTATTTAAGCAGTGCAGGCCTTGTTATGGAATAAAGTGATTTCAGATGCCTTGCCGTTAAGTATATATAAAGGTTTAAAAATGTTGACGTTAATTAATTTGGAAATTGCTAATATAGATACGTTTTCCTTTTTAGGTCTTAAAACAAAACAACAATGGTAATATATTAATAAAAATATTTTTATAACGTTTGTTTTTCTAACAAAATATTATTTTTGTTCGATTATGGGTAGTTTGTTATAAACAGTTGTGTTCGCGAACACGTTTCTTGTAAATGTCTCAACATTTATTAAAAATGTGTGAAATTGTGTACACATTTTCGGGATTGCAATAAGTAATTTATCACAGATTTATTCCTCTGCACAGTGCAAGCAATATTGATGAACAACCAGATGTGGACATTACATACTGTACTGATGATGACCCGTTGTACAGTCGTGTGAGAAAAAACGCGGCACTACATCACGGTATATTTTTGAAGAAAGTTCATCATTGTCTGTATTCTCATCTGATGAATTATGGTTAATGCGTTTTTAAAAGGCAAATCATGTAATACTTTATAAAATGTTTTGTATAATTTATTTCAACTGAACGATATATAATTTTAAGGCACTGACCAATATCACCATGCATCGAAATACACTTTATATACTTTTTAAAGAAACCACAACTTGTTGAAGATAGTTTTGTGTTGAAGATAGTTTTGTGAGGTTATTTTGGGTATGTGTTATGTATACAGAGTATTACGAGTTGTTTTACATATCACATTTGGGAACAACTCCGAGCATCCGAAGTAAAATTAAACAAACAATGTTTTCTTTTGTTGGGTTTAAACGGTTTTGTTTTCAGATGTTGACCCCACAATAAACAGGTAATGGTTCACTGCGGGGACCCGTCTTTTATACGGTGTTTGTTTTCAGGATTAATACTTTTAGAGTATATCATAGAGGATATTTATAGAAGACTTAATGTTCGTGAGAGACATATACTACTCTTTAGTTGGGGTTGATACCTTATTTGAATTCAATTTTGTTCAAACTGACATTACAAGTTTGACATATGGGGTTTAACATCAATACAACAATGCATCACTGTTTACATTGTCAATTAATGTCCGTATATGTTTCGTACCGCCTTAATGCTATTATGTACTGTTTAAACATTTTCTTGTACAAGACACTACCACTTCTGCAGTAAAGGCATGGTCCGATAGCTTGTGAAAGTACTTAAATATACTTAATTCTAATAATGAAGTCCGTGGACTCTGAACTGCACTAAACAATTGCTGTACGTGACCTTGTTTGTTTATAAATGAAAACTAATTTCCTTATATGTAT
Organism: Dreissena rostriformis; assembly: GCA_007657795.1. Lineage (NCBI taxonomy): Eukaryota > Metazoa > Mollusca > Bivalvia > Myida > Dreissenidae > Dreissena > Dreissena rostriformis. Next base: position 39,882 of record VMBQ01001275.1, read on the forward strand.
CATGCAGCTCTTGACATTTTTTTTATTAAGACAAGTACTGTTTTTAATTCACCAATCCTACATAAAAAGCTGAAGGAACAACAACAACTTAAGCTAACACCACCAACAACAACAACAACCACTACTACCACCACCACCAACAACAACAACAACTACTATCACCACCACCACCAGCAACAACAACTACTACTACCACCACCATCAACAACAACAATTACTACAGCCACCACCACCAACAATAACAACTACTTCCACCACCATCACCAACACCAGCAACAACAACAACTCCTACCACCATCACCACCAACAACAACAGCAATTACTTCCAAAACCACTAACAATAACTGCTACCACCACCAACAACAATACCAACAACAACTACTACCACCAAGACCACCAACAACAACAACTTCTACCATCACCACCACCAACAACAACAACATCTACTAATACCACCACCACCAACAACAACAGCTACTACCACCACCTCAAACAAAAAAAACAACAACTTCTAAAACCACCACCAACAACAACTACTACAACCAAAACCACCACCACCACCACCAACAACAATAACTTCTACTACCACCACCACCAACAACAGCAACTACTACCACCACCACCACCACCAAAAACAACAACAACTTATACCACCACCATCACCATCAACAACAACAACAACTACTACCACCACCACCACCAACAACAACAACTACTACTACCACCACCACCACCATCATCAACAACAACAACTACAACTACCACCAAAACTACTACTACTACTACTTCTACATATACCACTCCATCTACTACTACTACATCTTCTTTTACTGCTACTTAAACTTTTACTGCTACTAATACTTCTTCAACTGCTTACTCTTCTACTTCTACTTCGCCTACTTTTGCTACTATTACTACAACTGCTACCGTTACGAGTACTACTTCTACTACTTCTACTCCAATATATACGACTTCTGCTACTACGTACACAAACAATTCATAATCCGAATATCATAATGACTTAAATTACATTTGATCAATTTACAAGTACTCCACATCAAATGCACGAGGACCTCAGCTACGACATATCAATGAATGATGACCAGTTGTACAGTAACGTCGAAGATCATAAACCTTGTTCAGGTAAGCAATACATACTATTTACTGCTTTGATATTTCTGGTAAGTAATTATCGGTTTACATTTTAAGGGGGTTTAAACAAATATAGTTATAAAAGTTGGGACCGATGGCATTATATAAACACTTATTTATAACAATATATGTAATCCATACATGTTTTATTAAGCTCAGTTCTATCAAATACTATCTTTCTGTATGTAATTTATGGTTCAAAATACATTCTTTGAAAAATAAATTTTATATTGTTATTGCACACATATGTAAAGTGATTTTGACAAGTGTTTTCACGCTTTTTATTCGCCTGATGTTTTGACAACTCACATAATTTGAATGCTCTATTGTACACATCGTCTATGTTGTAAACTTAATGCTTATAGCATATGTTAATTTCAGACGAAGGGGCATGTGGCTATACTGCACAAGGGTATGTACAGCGTACTTAACCAACATTTTAATTGTATATAGAGTTAATCAGTGTTGTTTGTTTTGTAATTTAAATAAGTGTGTACTGTTTTCAATGTATTTTTCATTGTTGTATATAACATAGTAAAATGAGTTGTTTCTCTGTCTTTATCAGATATACAAATACTTANGTAGATGGTCGAATTATGTCCGCGGTTACGATACTGAAGAACAAGGAAGTGATTTTTCAACGGTTTGAAATGTAGCATGTATCAATACGTTATATAACTTGTCTGACCATACGAACTTCCTTTTGAGACAGTGGTACTCTTCCTTTTTTGGCAAAAAATCCCCTTTTTTAATAGGTTAATTTATGTCAATATGTTCAAATCTATTTAGCGCGTCATATGATTTTGTAGCATATGTTTAACAGTCAAAGCCCGGCAGTCCATGTATAATGAACGTGTCTGTACTCAAAATGTATACATTTTATTTTGTAGTAACGCTTTTAGTATGTGCAAAACAGAAATATATTAATTCCAGAATACGCTGATATATGTCATGAATCTTTGTGTTCAAACAAAGCTTATCCGTTTAAAATCCTTGAAAATCGAATACCGTATCGATAGTTAATATTTAAATGAAACTATTATTACTACATAAAAAGTGTCATCGTGGTTTGAAAATACGGATTAGTGGGAAATTCCAATACCTAGACAATTCCGGAATAAATTTATTATGTTAAACGTTGGATTATAAGTTATGAACCTTTGTTCTTTGAATATATATTAGATAAAAATATGCATTCAATAAATAATTTATGTGTCCATCTATGGGTATTTCTAAAAACTACACTGCGATGTTCGAGTGTGTACGAAAAGAGTTGATTGAAATCTTACTTACTCCATCTAAAACACAGTGACACTAGACATGTTCTGTTTTGACTGTTCCCAAGATAATGTGTGATCGTTGCTAAGTTGCATTCAACGGGCGAAATTTCTAAAGCAAAACCAATTCACTAGTACTGTTGGCGTGTTTATTAATAGGTTTGGTAATGGCCAGACATGTTAGAATCATGTATCAAGTGGTCATCACTATAAAAGTTTTACGATATAAATGGCTTCCCCATTTGCCTTTTTTCTAAAGTGTTCCCAGTAAGCCGAAATAGTGAAACTCGTTTAAGGTTTTTTAATGTAAATTTAAACTTGAAAAAACATGTGTGGGCGATATACTAAGCAACTAGAAGAAGATTTAATTTAATCAATAATTCCCACAGAAAATCATCTGGTTCTAATTGTTCACGTCAATGTGTTGAATTTGTTTTCTTCCATGTCAACATTTAACTAAACTGATGACCGTGGTAATCTACACCAAAAAACTTAATTATATTTTAAAAAAAAGAAGAGAGAAATGGCGCGGCAGATGCCGACGCGTATCCCCACGCCGCATAGATGGTCATGTGGACATGGATGGTCGAGATAGACCGTGTTGACATAAGAGATGTTTAGTATCAAAGTGACGTCATGTCAATTGGAAAATAAATGAAGAAGTTATGATTAAGCAAAATGTTGGGCCCCACCCCAACCCCAATTGTCCACCATCTTCTCCTACACTATTAGCACTAGAACCTTGAAACTTACACACATTGCAGCTATGAGCATATGTGCGACGGTGCACTATTTGGAATTTTGATCTGACCCCTGGGTCAAAAGTTATTATCATGTGCGTCGCATGTTGTTAGTATATGCTCATAGCTACCATGTGCGTAAGTTTCAAGGTTCTGGTGCTAAAAGAGTAGGAGGAGATAGTGCCCGATAAAAAAAAAACGGAGATCAATACAATATCCCCACGTTTTTAAAAACGTGGGGAAAATAATTTGTCCTAAAGCATGTATTGTGATTGATATGAGTATTAAATCCTGATCTGGTGGAAATTAAATCATAAACGTTCGTTACACTCAAACCTCTTTTACATGTTTATGTTCAAGGCTTGATATAACCATATAAGCATTTCATAAACACGGTATTTACAACAATTATTATTTATTTTGGCGTTTTATATTGTCCGTGTATTACATTTACAAATATTAATGTTATTGTATTACTAACATCTGTTTAAATAAAACGGTATTACATTACACCTTGTACATGTTTGTGTATATATTATTGATAAATAAGGTAAATGCGTTTGTGAAAGTATCATTATGGAAATCATTTGAATTCTTGTAAAAAAAGTCTCCGATATGCATGCGTCTCCATTTCTAATATGTTATTTAAACGGCACACTACTGACTCCAACATGTAATAATTACGCATACGTATAAACGTATTCTGGAAAAAAATATAACTCACATTTTGACGCATGCATTTATTAAGGCAATGTCAAGCAATTTCATTTATAACACAGTATAAACAGTTTCCTAATAATTTTAAATTTATTTAAAACCGCAAGAAAACATATATATTTTAATGATCGAACAAATTCGAAGGGTTAATGTTACAATACACAAACATAACACATATTTAGTGTATAAAAATGGCCATTTACAGTATCGCACATTAGCACATCCTGTTGATGTTACTTGCGTTACTGCAGTTGCATTTATTGCTGGTGCTCCGTTGTTCATAATAATTAATGTTTTCATTACCATGAACTATAAATACTAAAATGACCTTGTTATTTCGGACGAAAATGACGACGATGATAAGTGTGGTGACTAACCACACTTTGATACTAATGCTCTTCTTTTATGTCAATACTGACTGTAGCCACATATTTGTTAAGTTTGCACGACAATCGTGTCGATATAATCTTCCTCAGCTTTCATCATTTAAGGTTGTTATCATTCATATAATTAACAAAGTCAGTGCACTTTCATAATGGTTATGTCGTTGTCAAACAAGAGTCACAATGAACGCGACTCATAAGTGAAACAATGAGCGACATACCCTTTATCATAACATTATAGTTATTCAATTCAAAGCATAACTACCTTACTGTAATACAATACTACGAAACTAAATTTTAATTTCCGTTTCAATAAACTAGTGTATGAAATAAATGGCTTAAATTTTCTAATACGTTTTAACGTACTCATCACATGACTAGCTCGCATAAAACCATTTATCACAGTAAAACATGAGATTTTTATATAAATCTACAAATACACGATCTCCCATTGCTTTATACAGTCATCAGTTACAGAAAAAACGTTATGTTGAATGGCATAAGCTGATGTTCTATGAATTATGAATAGCACAGTATCATCTTCAAACAGGTGAATGGATAAATGAATCTCTAGATCTATATCATTAATGTATACAAGACAGAGGACGGGCCCGGTATAGACTATTTGAAAATATCTGCATTTAAAGGTAAGCGTTTTGAGTTTTAATCGGAGATTACGACACGCTAGATTATGTCGTTTAGATAGTCATATAACTAAGATAATTACTAGCATGAAATTCCGCTAGGATGAAGTTTTGAATTGATCATTTGTTACACACTTAATTGCAATCTGTCCAAATATCAAACAAAACTGCTCTCACTTTTTACCAATTAGAAACCTTATAGAAGGAATTGATCGACAGTAGAGTCCTCATGTTGAAAACCGAATTGGAAGGATGTGAGTTATTGTGTAGCTCATTAACAATTAAACTTAAATATATGTAATATTCTTTCAAGAACTAAGCTCAACACGCTAAAGAGTAAAATTTGATTAAAGTTGCTCACATCCTGGATATCATACTTGTTGTGGTTTGCGCTCACATTTGCTGTTTTCCAGCAGAGTGGTACCTTACGAGTGAGAGGAGAAAAGTTGAAAAGATGTTGAAATTGTTAGGCTATATGTTTTTCAATTTACATGTATTTCAATCTTAGAATGTTTATTGGATATGGACAAGAGGCCTTCCAAGAAACTTTGATTGAATATATCACAACATAGCGGGCCATTGTGCAATATATTATGATAGAATAATCTGACACTTGATAGTAGTATATGACAAAACACAACCCCCGGTGTTATCTTGGATGAGGCCCCAATTCCGTACAGAATAATGGTCGTCATGGACTAAAAGCAAAAACCTGTTTACGTACTTATACTGGTACACAGGTACATAAATAAAGAACTGGATGTTTCAAACCACCAGAGAGACATGCAAGTCTCTTTGATCAAATGTTTTGAAGCGCAAAGAGAAGAAAAAAAATGTGCAGCCACTATAACACATAAGCCAGGCGACATTAGACACGTACACACAGTTTTCTGATGATAAATTCGATTATCATCACAATTGCCCAGCTAGAGATAACAGCATTGTTATTCTTATACGCACACCATGACCTCAATATGTTCTGTGACCACTGGTTTTAATTGTTCAGCCTTAACAATTCAACCATTTCATCTCGCACTAACCAATATTACCGGTAAAAATGCCATGATTAACATCAAGTTTATCTTTTATCAGACGTTAGGTAGAAATTATCAGAAATTATGTCTGATTGATCTTGTGAAGGTCATAATCAATTTTTAACTACTGTGACTCTTATTGATAATAAGTCTGTTTGAATTTGATAATTCATATATCATTGTTAATATTTAATTGGATGTTTTATCACTGTAAAATAATGTAGAGGGTTAAGTTGTTTTTGTTATGCTATGCCAATAATTATGATCGATAACTTATGTGAATATTCATCAGTTGCTACGAGATAATATTGTTTAGAGGTTAATACCTCGTTGCTTGAGGGCCAGAAGTGATAATCGACCCGCAGAGTGAATAGTCGCCCCGATAGCCGTAGGCCTGAGGGCGATTTTTCACTCCAGGGCCGATTATCATTTCTGGCTCTTAAGCAACGATGGTATTAACGTCTTTATTACTTAATCCCAGTTAACTGTACTATTTCACTACGGTACATGTTGCTTCTGACACAGGAGTCGTTTATATTACATATCATTTTATTGTGTTCCTTCACTTAATTTATTACCGAACCAGTTTTCCGTACTTTTATTTTCATTCAACTGATTACGACATTTATGAAGTATCTCGTGTGACGTAATTTATGTGACGAAACCTACCGCTTTAAGCTAGACACTCTGCATTTTAGTGACAATAATTCGAACGATGTTTTATTTAATAGTTAAATATTTATTTTAAAAAGCATCGAACGAATCCAAAACGTATTTCGGATTGTGTGTTTTTAATATATAATGGAAAATTAAAGTTCAAGAGGAATAAAATAAATCAATCCGAGCACTCATTGTATTTCGTGATTTGACCTGAAACGTTTCAAAAAGTGTAGTTAAAAAAAAAAATTTAGATAAAGGGATGGAAAAAACCAAACAATGGAAGTGCATATCATTGTAATTTTATTATTATAAGCATTGGATTAAAGTTTTCATTGAGGTAAGAGTGTCGTTTACTAAATTTTGATGTCTGATGACTCCTGTAAAACTTAAAGCTAAAATAGTGTCATCAATCGAATCAACAGTACAGTAAAACTTTCAGTTGCAATCGATATTTTTTCATTATATCAACTTTGTGATACGTTAAATTCGGCCGAGTTGATGTTGGTATATTTTCCCATTTTTGTTATGTGGCGCAAAAACGTGATTCTCAGTCAAAATGTGATGGTATTTATGTCAGATGTGCAAACAATTTGGTCAAAATCGGTCAAGAAATGCCCAAATTCAATACAAAGATAGGGCTTTTCAATTTCTGTCCATGGACAGGAATTATCTTAATTTAAACATTTTCCATGGAGAAACCGTGTTATTTAGTAGTTCTTCTTTGTTTTGAAAAGCGCGGACGTGGAAATCAAGTGAAATTGGCGCTCACGTGACCCAAAGCGTACATATGTCACAGGTTAATAATAGTCTTGAGGATACCGTTATGTACATGATTGGGTTTTGCATTTTTGATACTTTTGGCATTTTTTGGCACAATTTTGCGAAAATCAGTATGGTAGAGTTATGCTTTTGAATGTATCTGACGAATACTGATCAATTCTGGTCAGTTGAGAAAACCAAATTGTTGTGAGAAATATCAAATCGGCCGGCTTTAAATTATCGTTTTTTTTTTTTATTATTTCGTTGATTTGTGGCTTAATTTTATTAATCACCGTTGGATAAGACTGAATGTGGACGCCATTTTGAAAAATTGTGATTATTTGTATATTTTTTCTTTCTTTCAATTGTTGATGTGTGCTTATATTAGTACGATTGTTTCACGGTTGCTCTGTGCTTTTAATCAGTTTCAGTTTGTGATTATTGTGTTATTTTGTACTACTATGGTAGACACTGTGTGGATGAATTAAATGTGATATATTTGTTGTTCCGCTGTTATTTTATTGCTTTTTTATGTGATTAGTTTGCTGCTTTGTGATATTACTGTTAAGAGTCATTGTTGATAATATATTTAATAGTTTTTAAATATGTTCAGTTTTTGAAGGCTACTACAACCGGACCCATACTACATAGTCTGATGTAATTATTATACCTTGATTGAACGATACAAATGGCAAAGTAGGTCCGAACTCTTTATTGATCATTACGTGGGATCATGATTTAATGATGTATGTTTAAAACAATGAAAATGAGAAAGCCGACTGAAAAACTTATGATAATCTGAGTATTGAATTGTATGAACAAAATATATATAGACTATATGACATTACAATTATTGACTACACGACTATTGGGAACGGTGTGATGTTCATTAGATAATACTCATGTATATTATCGATGTATGTGTTCGCACATTTAGTTTCTTGGTTTTATAAGATAAATAAAAACGGTACTGAGTAACCAATAGAAAGTCGCGAGTATTGATACCTGTTTATACTTACGCAAACTATGCCCTTCGTCACACTTTACTGTGATATAAACAAGTCACGTTTAATCGTCTTAGATGTAATATGAGAATTATGTTGAACACGACGTAGTTAAAGAAAAAGGCGAAACATATCTTGCTACAAATAACAAAGCGTGTGCACTTGAAACAGTACTGCATTCCCTCATTTGAGATATTGCACACATTAATATAATTTACAAAATAAAATACAAAACAAATGTGTGCAAATTGTTCACATGAATGAAACTACTTAAAGCCCATGAAAGGTGCAAATTGTCAAATGTAGAATAAACAATTATTAACGGGAACTTGCTTGAAAAACTACTTAAAAAATATTGGAGCGAACTAACCTGCCAATATGTGTATGATGTATATGCATTTTGAATCAAATGCTAATCTATAATCCATAAGATCACGCACTGAAAAGATGAACCGAACAGATGAAGTACAGACGTACATCTGGTATAAAATGTAAACTGTCTGGGAACTTGTTTAAAACTGCTAATTCATATACATTTAAATTTAAATCCGGACGGACGTAAGCAGCGATAACTTCCCTCCACTGTTAGGCAGTTTATGTTTTTTACGGGAAAATCTCAGTTAGTGCTCTCACCCATTTCACATAACTGTAAAATAAGAAAAATGGACCACATGGGGCAATGATCCTTTTTTGAATGCAAGTGACAATTTACCTATGATATAATGATGTCTATCACTTGAATTTCTATTGGCAGTTTAATTGGGAAAACGTCAGCAGTCATAGTATGAGGCCGTGTTATTGAGAAATTTTCAAATCGACTTAGTTAAAACATTTTTATTTCAAACAAGACACATTGTTTTACATAGAAATTCATACACCAAAAATTGAATTTACAACATTATACAAAATATTGCATTTTAAATAATTTTAAAACATGTCTACAGATACAAATATGTTTAAATAGTTCCCGCCCGTATCAAATCAAAGTTCAAATAATGATGACAAGCCACTTTAATAATATATGTTTACAAAGACAATATCTTTATCAATAATCACCAAACATGTTTCATCTTTACATAACTCACAGCTCATATGCATCAGTTTCCAAGTTATAAGTAACTACAATATCATTTTAAAAGAAAAATAATAATTAAGGGTGTTACCACAGGAATCAATCTCATGACAGTAATAATTGTCATTTGCTTCGTTACACAATCATAGCATTTTCTATATGATGTTGAGTCAACCGTCTAACATTAACACGAGTGTATATGTTTCGTAAACTAACAAGAATAATGTCTGCGCTTAAAAATATGTATTTAATATTTAGTCGACGGTGGTAATTGTTTTCATTTAAGATCATTCTTTATGTGTAAGTGCATTTAAAGACGCATCTAACGTTGACGTTACTCTAATAATAAGCTGTTTACATTTTAATTTGCCTGAAAATGATTGTATTGAAATGACAACGCGGTCTACTAATCCAACTTTCAAGGAGACATTTCGCTCACTGTCGTAATGAAACTCATACATAGGCAACATCAGTCAGCACATTTGTTTTCACTATCGTTTTTTTTTACAAACATGCAAAAAATCATTCGTGCTTACTCAACATTTTTACCGTACACAACTTTCAAATATACATATACAAATTGAACACTTACCCTGTAACAGTAATGCTATAACTACAGGCAGACACATTTGCCTATATAAACTACAAACCAGTACATGCAAACGGGTACATGTTTTTTCGACATGTTTTACAGTGAATTCGTATTCTGTTGAAATGAATGCAATACGCGTTCAACCGAGTAAGAAACCTTGGTTCTAAAGATCACACATATGGTGGTCTTCTCTAGGATCCTCATGAATTAAACTATGGATGTGTGTTCATTCACTGGATAGTGCGGTGTAAGTCGAGTGCTCATCTCGGGCGTTGCGTTGCAAACGTTCATATTGAACACCGATCGCTCTTATGTTTGAAAAGACATGGGATATAAGGGCATAATGTAAACGTTTTTGGTAATAATATGAATGCACTCAACGAACGTAATATAGGCAAAGATATAGTGAATAGGTTTTATGTTTGTGGAGAACTATTGAAAGAAACAACCTTTAAAGAAACCGAACAGAAAAATACATGGATTCAGCGTAATTAACATTGGTGGAATAAAGCAATACATACCCTTGAATATCCGATACCATGACACGCTCTAGAAAAGCACGAAAAACATCCACAAAATAACACTCGCTATGTCAGAGTCGTTTAAGTAGTAAAATGAATACCTACATTTATATATTTTAAAATCAAATGAGAACATGCAAATACAACAGGTTATGTCGTTTGGTGAGGATCAATTTCTGTCTACCTGCTACACTTTGTTCCACCATTTCAGTCTCGCTTATCCATTGGTAATGGGGAATGTCGGCGACAGTCTCTACATGTATGTCTCCGTCGATTGTATCTGGTATCGTTGAATAATAATGCGAGTCAGAATCTTCGGTAGAAACTACCATTTTTGAAAGACCTATTTCTTGTTCAACGAAGGTTTGATTACTTTTGGTTCCTTTATAAGAACGTCTGCTAAATATGCCCGATTGAAACACGTTATGCGACATTGGTATGCGCTCACTAGGTCGCATACTCGGGGATTGTTGTTCTGAAGTAAGTTCTGTAACATGTTTAGAATTGTGAAACTTATCACATTAATTTCACAAATGGGTTAGTAGGTGCTGAAAAACAATGCTTGCCTTTCTTTATAAAGACTTACTGAGATTGACTAGGATGTATTTTTAAATGAAAAGCACACACTTCGCGAGTAAGTGTGATATCAAAATGAATTGATGTATTACTATTAAATGTTACGCTGTTATATTAAAAAAAAAAANAGGACATAATGTAAACGTTTGTGGTAATAATATGAATGCACTCAACGAACGTAGTATAGGCAAAGATTTAGTGAATAGGTTTTATGTTTGTGGAGAACTATTGAAAGAAACAAGCTTTAAAGAAACCGTACAGACAAATACATGGATTCAGCGTAATTAACATTGGTGAAATGAAGCAATACATACCTTTGAATATCCGATACCATGACACGCTCTAGAAAAGCACAAAAAACATCCACAAAATAACACTTGCCTACAATACCTACATTTATATATTTAAAAATCAAATGAGAACATGCAAATACAACAGGTTATGTCGTTTGGTGAGAATCAATTTTTGTCTACCTGCTACACTTTGTTCCACCATTTCAGTCTCGCTTATCCATTGGTAATGGGGAATGTCAGCGACAGTCTCTACATGTATGTCTCCGTCGATTGTATCTGGTATCGTTGAATAATAATGCGAGTCAGAATCTTTGGTAGAAACTACCATTGTTGAAAGACCGATTTCTTGTTCAACGAAGGTTTGATTACTTCTGGTTCCTTTATAAGAACGTCTGCTAAATATGCTCGATTGAAACACGTTTTGCGACATTGGTATGAGCTCACTAGGTCGCATACTCGGGGATTGTTGTTCTGAAGTAAGTTCTGTAACATGTTTAGAATTGTGAAACTTATCACATTAATTTCACAAATGGGTTAGTAGGTGCTGAAAAACAATGCTTGCCTTTCTGTAAAAGACTTACATATAGTGACACTGAGATTGACTAGGATGAATTTTTAAATAAAAAGCACACACTTCGCGAGTTAGTGTGGTATCAAAATNACAACAACAACAACAGATGTACGTTATATCATACTTAGAGTAATCATTGAACACGTAAAATTATATCACACTATGCTTTGTGTTTGGTCAAAAACGAGGCTGGTATTATGTTATAAAAAGTCAAATCGTTCACGTTGTCGATTAGTAGCTGATGAAAAGTTAAGGTTCTTGTTTGTGATAATGGATACATATTACATAGGGAATAACTCTGCGACTGACTATACTCTAATCACGTTTAAAAATCATTATCACAATACTTAAGTTAAGTTAAAAGGTATATTGGTAACATGATGTATTCGATATGCATATCAAAGTTTTGTATTGCTATATTGCATATAAACGTGTCCTATTTATCGCGTAATTATATATAAAGCGTACAAACTGCACGCATATACAAATGCATGTAATTGACTACCTAATGCTACTTGAGGAGATATAGAGTTAAGTGAACAAAGACAATTTATACATGTAAGGCTTGATTAAGCGCATGACAAACGGTTTCTTTGTTACGGTGTTAGATTTTAGTTATTGGTGTACTCTTTCTAAAGTGTATTTACTTTTATTTCACTAACTATGTATCAGTACGTCCATTCAATAGCTGTTAAAAGGTTGAATTAAACATTGACTACTTGCTCATCGTCATCTAGCACATAGTGATTGAATGTGCAGTGCAAACGAAGTTTAACAACAATGTCATAAGAACAAACTATCAGTTTTCGTTTGTAGTCACTGTGCGTATTGTCGAGTTTACTTTTACACGACGGTACAAAGGGTCATTAACTATATATTCGTCACAGTCGCAATCTACGTGTTGATCAGCATGTACTGTACTGCTAATTGAAACAATAATGCATGTCGTATACAATTATATTGAAACGGAACTTTGCGCAATTAATCAGGCTACATACGATTTCTTAAGAAAACTATCGATACGAACACGCACAGTTCTTATGATAATTTGATAATAATAATATGTCGAAACACAAGCTAAAAGATGAAAGCGAGTATAAACGATTTTGTCAACATTTAATTAAAATATATTAACCGTCGTGTATCGGCTCCATAACTCAAATGTTGACTTTTTCCATGCAATCACTAACGACATGTGTATTTTTATTTGTATCTCTGTGTGGTATTAAAAATATACACAGAATACACGGGATTTTCCAAAAGTGTACCTATATTTTGTACATGAATTAACTGTCTTATGTAGAAAGTTTTGGCAATTGTATGGAACTCTAATTTCAATTATTGTCTAGTTCCACTTCCTCTGAAATTAGTTTTAATACGTCGTTCGTGTATCTGTTTAAAAAAGTAAGATCGTATGAATTCGCTTTAAATTAAGGCAATACACCAATTAAGAAATAATCAGAAAACATATTCCTTGCAATGCATATTATTATTCAGGTTTGTTTGATCTAATTAAAACATCATCAATTTAAGATCATACTTTAAGGAAAAGATGAATATAAAATAACAGCTATCAAATACAAGAATGACTTTATCTGCTCGACATTCGGGCCTGAACAGAGCAGTATATTTAAATGTTACACGGTGAAACAACTTTCAAGTTTTGGATACAAACAGATGAAAGAACTGATGCCATAAATACAGTGATTAATAGTAAATAATTGGATAACTTGAGTCTTGACATATAACTTGATATATAGCAATGTTTAAACATCGTATAGATGAAGTGTGTTTATAAATACGTGGTGGTGGCTGGCGTGTTACGAGTTCCCCTGATGATAAAGGATAATTGGTGTAGACATCATTGCTTAATGTAGCATCCATGTTTATATTTCCGTTTGTAGAAGGTTGCTCGTTGTTGAACATGTGTGTTGCATCTTGTTTAACTGAATTGTTGCAGAAAATTACTATGACTAAAGACAGACATTTCGTGCATATTTATTGAAAGGGATGATAACGGTTAATCGTACCCCTTTATGTCATTGGTTTTGTATGCATTGTATTTTATTTGACTCTATTCTTCTTATCACTGCCTTTCAAACACGATGTCGGCTTCTTTCTATAAATAAATGCAACGAGTCCAATGCCAAACACAACGACGCCCCGGCAATGATAAGACCTAGTTGGGCATCTGTAATTATAACAAACATAAATGTTATTTGTTCAACGGAAAGAAAGTTGTTATATTATTGCAGTGTTTGGTATGAAAATGACACGCATATCCAGTTCTCCTTTCTAAACTTAGTTTACTTACTGTTAGATTTGTAACTTGATTCTCCAAGTTCGAGTTCTTTCTTAGTATGAAGATTATGTGTTGTGGCAATCATAACGCTTTCTGTTGTGATATTGTTTTCTGGAAATGTTTAAAAGATATATGTGAATTTCATTCCTGCTCATACTAACTGAAAACTGAAAGTACTTTTAGCTTTTATATTACATGTTGAAGCATTAACGTAATGTAAACCAGGAAAATTGGAATACAAATGTGCAATTCATGGATTTAATTGGTAATACAACTTTGACTGACGGAAATAGATTTGACCGTTGGCTAAGTACCAAGCGTATTTCATAACGTAGAGTTATTTTTGTGACGACATTTTGGTCGTTCTGTAGATGGTATTTTAGAATGTAATCGAACACAACAATTTAATCCGTTGTAAAATGAAACAAACCCTGCTATACTTTTTCATAAAAGCACATAATTGATGTTCATCATTTCTATTTTTAAAAACGTATTCTGAACCTGCAGCTAGGCTTCTTTCCGAAATTGAAGATACTGTACTGCTTTCTTCTGTGATGAGCTCTGAAGATTGTGTCGTTGTGCATTCCTGTTTTCTGTATGGGTTGCACGATTAAGTGTTTAAAATGTTGAACATGTAAGAGACTGAAGAAAAGTAATGCATATTAAAAGATACAGTAAATACCGTTTTTGTTTTTCGATAAAAACGTACTTAACCATAACTTTTAAAACATATAAAGTATAAAAAATAAAAGGTGATTGAATCTATGATGTTAAACATTATGAATTGTTATTTCATCAACAACGTTTAGCTCTACTGAGCGCAACGTGCTCATGGTGAACTATTTTGGATAGGGAGATGATGTCCGTATTTCTGTTCGTCCGTTTGTAAACCTTTTCTTTTGAAAAACATATCATCTGGTACCGCTAACCAGAATTAGAAACAAATTCGCAAGAATGTTCCTTGTGTGGTTCTATGAAAGTCGTTTCGTTTTTTTAATTAAAACTTTAACAAACTTCTCCTCTGAAACGGCATGCCCCAGGGATGAACTATTTTGTACGTAACATTAATGTCTGATGCTCCACAAAGTTTTATCAAATTATTCCTCTGTGGTCAACATTTGCCCCTCCCTTTTGGATAACTTGTTTGCCTCATATTTATGAATTAAAAACTTTTAAAACCTTTCGTTCGGTACTCTACCAAGTTTGTTGTTAAGGATGCCCCTATGGTAAAAATAAGCCCCGCACTGGGGGTAGTTTGTTTTTCTTATGTGTGGAAAGTTTAAACTTAAAAAGTATTTTCCCATGTAACCCCAGGGCAAAGAGGTTTGGTATTTGTTATTAAACATTTTTAGTGGTCCTCTACCAAGTTTGTTCAAATCATGCAACTTGTGTTAAAATTAGCCCCGCCCTTCGGGGTATATTATTAACCTTATATGTCGATATTGAAGACTTAGACAATCTTCTCTGAAATCGCAAGGCCCAGAGGTTTGGTATTTGTTATGTCACATGTTAATGTGGTCTCTACCTGTTTTGTTCAGATCATGCGCCTTGGGGACAACATTTGCCCCGTCTTATGTTCATATTGAGCCCTGTAAAATGTTCCTCCTCTGGAACCGGAAAGCACAGGTTTTTAATTGGTAACATCGTATATTTTTATTCAACCAAGTCTGTTCAAATCTTACATAGTTCTAATTTTGCCCACCCTGTGGTTACTTTTTATGTTGCTTTTATAAGCAAACTTACGTCAAATATTCTTCTATGTGTAAAGTAATATTGTCCATATGTATAAAATGTGGTATAACACATCAGATAGAAGTCCTTTACTAAGGTTGTTCAAATTATAACTCTGTGGTATAAATTGGCCAAACCCCTGTTTTGGTGTAAATCTTTTCTATAGACTTTCATAGCAACATATGCTCAAATTATGAATTGTCGTAAAAAGTGGCCCAAAACCAGATGTCTCGAGTATTTAATCACTTAGCTTAAGTTTCTCAGATGAGCTTTCAAGTATTCGTAGAGTCCTCTTTTTTCAAAATGTTTGTGTCGGTAGTTATATCCCGTTTATTTCTTTTTCCTTTTTGTTTCTATTATGGAGTTTTTTTGTGTGTGTGGATTAAACATATTTTCTAACGGATAATATGACAAAAGAATTCAAAAATACTGTTTGAATACGCATGACCGTATGCCTTTATATAAAACATTCTGCTTCGTTCATATTAGTATATCATTGTTGAAACAATAGTATCTTACCTTCTTCGGTTACATTAACTGATTTGCTAAATTGTAAAGATCCATTCATATGTATAGCACATTTCCATTGTTCCTTCGATTTAGCGTTTGTATCATTCTGTATGCGGCATCTGACAAGCTTAGCTTCCATACAAGTACACTTTATTGATGGCTTTGTGATATGTGGAGTGACATGGCATTTTCCTTCAGTGTAAATGACTTTTCCCGCGTTTTCAAGGTCTTCTTCATCTCGAAAGTTATAAAATATCCACATTCCGTAGTGTCCAGTACTAATACTGCATGTAACTTCTATGGTTGATCTACACAGTAGGCTTACATGCTCCTGAGCTTAAACAAATCTGCAATACAATGAAAACTACCTTTGCCCAATGAATTTTAAAGTTGCGTGTTCAACATTATCGTTATTCATGAGAACATTATGAATCTATTTGCGCAAGTTAAATTTTGTCAATGTCTCAATTATTTATAAACCACATATCACAAACTTAAAACCAGTTAATGCATTATTCAAATATATTTGTTTGTGTTCAAACAAGAAATATAATCAAATCTGCATCCGAGCATTACATAACAAAAACGCGTTTGACAAAATAACAAGAGTCATGTATAGCTGTAAATGACTGTCCAAAATTTGTTCTCAGACAGTGCAGTTTATAGTAATCTGCTAAAAACATCTAATTTTAGTGTAATGAAAACAGTTAATGCACTTAATCGACACTTAATCGACACCGATAATATTGGCATGCGATAGCATGCATCTAAGATGATGGACACACATATTGACGACATAAACGTGATGGCGGCTAACGACCTCGCCAATCAAGATCGACAGATATTGCAGGACATTGGAAGAATTGATTGGAGCAGTCTTGACTATATACGATGGCATAATGAGCATGCATTTGTTTTGTGATTAAAGGCATTTTTGAATATTAATTTTATACTTCTCGGGAATTAAAACTTAGTATCTAATTTTATAATGAATGCTAGAATTGCAAATTCATTTAATGGACACTGTTGTAGAACATTGTATCTTACACTATTAAGTTTTAAATACGCATGTTTGTGGTGACCTTACAAGTGGTTCAATACTGTAAAAATTAAATTTGATGGTAATGGATATATCAGACGGACTAAGATGTGTGAGATATCAGGTAGTGTTATTCAAAGTTCTACATTGAATGTTAAGCAATGTTAAACATCAGCGCTGATTATACACACAACAAACTCTGAACATGTAAGTATAGGCACTACACACGTGAATGTGATGATGCATATATTAATTAAGAATCGCGCATCATTGTTTTAGCTTTGAACGAATTTTGACCTTTTTATGACGTGCTCCGGATCTGGTTGAAATGGTTTGTGATTTTGGTTATAATTCCGTAACAAGAATATATGTTTTGATGAAAAAATAATTACAAAAGGTACTATAAATTAATACGCAAATAGTTTTAATTTGACGATATGCCGACTACTAGTTTGTTTTAATAACTTGTTGATCTTCGAGGTGTTATCGGGGTTATCTATAAGCGTAATCGACTTAATTGGATACTGCCCGTGCACTAACTAATCCATGCCCATTTTTTCTGATCCAGCAGGTTTTCAATATATTAACCTTTGAACCTCTACCTCTGCACTGTGCTGACCTTTATAATAAACATAGATTTTCTTAAGATTATGTTGCAGACTCCAATTGTAACAAATAAGCATGGGTTATACCCAAGCATTTATAACCCTATTAAAACGGGGTTGTAAGGGAGTAATCCCTACAGAAGCGTTCTTCAAATTTACCAGTTAGTTAACTCTTATCTGCGGAACATGATCGCTAAACCAACTGTAATATAAAACGAGTATACTTTTTTTTATACTTTTTTGTTAGTATTTTGTTTATTTTGGCGACGTGTTTCGTGTAAAATGCGTTGGGATTCTTTTCGATACCTAAATAATTGTATGCGATTGGTCAGTAAATTATAAAATCAAAGTACTGACAGTACTGGTGTGATGATGCTTTTGAAGAGGATGGATATAAAAGCATCAATTTAAGTTTATCTACATCACCACAATTGTGTATGTGGGTACGAACATTTTGGGTACGAAAAAAAAAATCGGTACGAAAATTTTGGGTACGACAAAATTGGGTACGAAAAACAATTTGGGTACGAAAAAAAATTGGGTACGAAAACAAATTTGGGTACGAAAACAAAATTGGGTACGAAACAAAATTGGTACGAACATTTTGGGTACGAAAAATTATGCCCCAAAAAAATTTGGGTACGAAAAAAAATTGGGTACGAAAAAAATTTGGGTACGAAAAAAAACTGGGTACGAAAAAAAATTGGGTACGAACATTTTGTGTACGAAAAAATTATGCCCAAAAAAAATTGTGGGTATAAAAAAAAAATTGAGTTAAAAAATAAATTTGGGTAGGAAAAAAAAGGTACGAAAAAAAATTGGGCACGAAAATTTTGGGTTCAAAAAAATTATGCCAAAAAAATGTGTGTACCAAAAAAAAATTGGGTACGAAAACAAAATTGGGTACGAAAAAAAATTGGGTACGAAAACAAAATTGGGTACGAAAAAAAATTTGGGTACGAAAAAAAATTTGGGTACGAAAATGAAATTGGGTACGAAAAAAAAAATTGGTACGAAATAAAATTGGGTACGAAAATGTTTGGGTACGAAACTAATTTGGGGGTACGGGGAAGTAGTACTCGTGGGGAACTTGAACCATTCAGCGAAACTGGGAGACGGGTTACATTCGCGATCAAATCTAAAAATAACTAGAAATGGCGCGGGAGCGGCCGACGCGTATCCCCACGCCGCATATATGTTATATTAGCTAATCTAGGCTATTCCAACATGTCTGACACAGGCTAGTATAACTTTTCTGACACAGGCTAGTCAAACATGTCTGACACAGGCAAATCCAACTTGTCTGACACAGGCTAGTCTAACTAGTCTGACACAGGCTAGTCCAACTTGTCTGACACAGGCTTATCTAACTTGTCTGACACAGGCTAGTCTAACTTGTCTGACACAGGCTAGTCCAACTTGTCTGACACAGGCTAGTCCAACTTGTCTGACACAGGCTAGTACAACTTGTCTGACACAGTCTAGTCAAACTTGTCTGACACAGGCTAGTCCAACTTGTCTGACATAGGCTTGTCTAACTTGTCTGACACAGGCTAGTCCAACTTGTCTGACACAGGCTTGTCTAATTTGTCTGATACAGGCTAGTCTAACTTGTCTGACAGAGGCTAGTCTAACTTGTCTGACAGAGGCTAGTCTAACTTGTCTGACGCAGGCTAGTCCAACTTGTCTGACAAAGGCTAGTCCAACTTGTCTGACACGGCTAGTTTAACTTGTCTGACACAGGCTAGTCCATTTTGTCTGACACAGGCTAGTCCAACTTGTCTGACACATGCTATTCCAACTTGTCAGACATGGGCTAGTCTTACTTGTCTGACACAGGCTAATCTAACTTGTCTGACACAGGCAAGTCTAACTTGTCTGACAAAGGCTAGTCCAACTTGTCTGACACAGGTTATTCCAACTTGTCTGACACAGGCTAGTCCAACTTGTCTGACATAGGCTAGTCTTACTTGTCTAACACAGGGTAGTGCAACGTGTCCAACGTTTTTCCTGCGTCACAGTGTTTAAAGTGTCATCTGGCAGTTTCGTGTCTGGTTCCTTTCCCGAACCTCTCGATAAATTTGAAAGAGGACGGGATCCAAGCTGCCTTTACCTTTTTCAATGATAATCAGCGAGGTATGCCAATTGAGAAAATTTTGCTGACTCAAGGAACTTTCACTTTTGATAAAATTTAGCTTACTTAATCGGAATGGCTCGTTGTTATAGGTAGGTCGCCATTGTGAAGAATTTGTTCATGGTATGATAACTAAGACGAGCTGCTGAAGCAGCATCGCCAAAAAGAATTCTCATAAACATATGTATAAGATAAGAATGTACATAAGTGTTGTAAATTTGTAACGCGAGCAACAATATGAAGAATACAATATTTTTTTTATAAATTCCACAACTAAACATGCAATGGCGTAATCATTCTATAGTCTATTGAATTAGTTGCATATCATCGAGTAATTCTGTGTTGCTAGTACACAAGAATGAAATAAACGTGACTCAAGCACAATACTTTTGTATTGAAATGTATCCTTATTGTTTACAGAAACCGGCGAATGCTCTAAACATAAGGCAGTATTATTTTCGTTTAACATTAATGCTATTTCCGTTATGATGAGGAAAACAAGGCGTGGCTTTCACTCTAGCTTTGTCAGAAAACCTTATATTCGTTTTGTTTTATGCTTAAAAGAAACAATGCACATTTGACCGACAGACGGTATTATTAGTAACACTAATGCAACGAAATAAATGGATATAGCAAATTCACCATGGACGTATCCTTATTGGTGAGGTGTGTCTGTATTTTCGGAAGAGTGCCTCTACAATTTCCAACAATTAAACGTGCGTCCATTATTCGTAATGACATGAACATTGTATACATTTCTCATACGTTCTCAGACGTTGAAATTGCTATAATTGGCATGATAATAACAATTTGCTAGATATTTAGTCATGCGGCGTTGTCCACTAATGTTATATTCTACCGTTGTATGTGGTGGTACAGTTACAACATTGTCATACATGAGTTCTAAAATATAATTATTCGGATTAGTAGATATTTAATTTTGATTAAGATTGTTCTTACCAGCTGTCAGAGATAATAGTGGGATACTACAATACGGAGGCGTACATTGGTTTCAAAATCAGTTGGAAGAGTACAAACCAAGGTCTTGCAGTGTGAAATCGATAACTGTGCACAAGGATCGTTGTGATACTTTAGAGTAGGCCATTATAACGCAGTTCGCGTTTTGTGCGTACAGGGCGCGTAGCTTACGGCTGTCATCCGCTACAACATAGATGCTTTGAGAACGGGCTGCCGATAAAAAAGATACGTTTGAAGACCTTTCGTTGTTAAATAAGCGGAGCTTGGTAATTAACGCGTGTTTGTAACGTACATATAAAGTTGATAAACATCGGTTGCGGTATAGACCACGATATAAATTCGAATAAGCCGGATGAAGCGCGGAACGAGGCCGAGGGTTTCGGCATTGGGTTCCAGATTACCAATCGTGCTGAACGGTTAGGTTTATATTTCCCATAATGCTGAAGAAATGCAAATTTGTTGCTGGTTGATCATCCAAATGTTGCCGATCTGAGAATTGGGAAGTGTTAACTATGTCGAACTACATATTTTTTATTTGTTGCAATTGTGGCAGATTTCAATAAATGCTGTATTTAAATAGCAACCCAATGTAAATACGAAGGCACTGAAATGTGACCGCTAAATAGCTAACATTTACTCTATTACTTTTTTCTCATTAAGGCATGCTTCCTCATGACGCGATTTTTTACCAGCTTGGACTAACATACTATTAACCGCTGAAGAGCTGCTAATTTGTTGCTGATCGAATACCGAAAGGATGCCGATCTAAGAATCGGGGTGTATTAATGATTCCGAACTAAATAGTTCTTATCGGTTGCTATCATGGCACTGTACGTATTAAAAGTGTTCACGCCAAAATACTGCTAGAGTTATATTGCCATTGAGAACATATAGGGTACATGGGTGCGTTATTTTGGACATGACGCCCTTTAAAGTCGTTTTGAAACAAGTTTCAGATCTAAATTAAGCTTTCTCTGGCATTTCTTCACATAATTATGTCAATAAGAAAGTAAAACACTGTTATGTAATTTTACTTTATTACTTTATTTGCAACAATCCACATTCGTGAACCCATTACATGGAAACACATTCAAAGTTTTAGTTTTAGTTTTCAAATCTCACAATGTGTGTTTGAACTTTTATTTTAGAATCGAGCCATTATATTCATTTCTTACAATTAACATGTTTTATCAAAAACTTTATAAAACGCCAATCGGGATTTCACTGCAAAAAGCATGTTTGAAGTAGACTTCAAAAATATATGTACACATTGTTATTTTTTATATTTTAATCAAGCATAAAATATATATTTTGCACTCGCTTTATTTTGATTCTTTTAACGACAGCTTTTAGACAAATCATAAAATGAATGTACATACATTTACATTGATACAGCGTTTTTGATGAAATCAATCTAAGCGGGCTGTCCCAAAATATCGTATACACAGTTTATGGCTAGGTTAGAGTGCATATGATTACAATAACATTTAACTGAAAAAATATATACAATTTCGTCTTTTGGGGCAGAAATATGAACTCTTAAACACTTGTACATTAAGAAATATTAGGTGAATTTTATACATTTGTAAATTGATCGGCTGACACCAAAATAGCTAAAATTGTGCATGTAATTTAATTAGGCAACATAAAGTCTAATACATGTACGTCATTTTGTGTGACGCCATTTTACAAAACCGCCTAACGCTAAAGCTTGTTTACACGTCTTGAGCATATAACACGGAAGCACTTGAATGCTAGTAAAGGCAAAAAGAACACGTCGGCAAACTGAGCGGGGAGATGAATGTCATTGATGTATAATCGAATAAAAAAGTAATGATTAAAAGATGCTACTTAAAATAAAAGAAAAAGAAAGATTTAAACAAGTGCTAAGAGCGCTTGAACAAGTGATACAAACGAGGTACATATAGACTGAAAAAACATCAGAGACTAAACTCCGGATGATCACTAGGAAATGTTTACGTCGTTTAGAGAAAAGACAAACTATCTGTCTTTACTCGTTCGGTTATTCGTTTTTTCTTCACTGCCAAACAATCGACGGTTCTTTCATGTAAAATGATCAAATTTTACAATAAGTGCAGAACGAGACATGGGTGTTACGCCACCGTAAATGATGTATTCATCAACAGCTTGATTTGTTAATAGAAAATGGAATGTTTCTGACGCGTGAAGATTGAAATAACGCTTTCGTGTTCCATTTTAAGATCAAATGGTCTTTGTGTTAGATACTGTATTAAGCATACAAATTACGTCGATGTTGATGGTATTTGTGGTAAAATCCAGCCTTAATCAAATTGTATTGTTTCTCCGAATATTGAGTTTAACATTTAATTCACCAACACTATATTTCCTACCAAAGAACAAACATGCATTATATGCACAGTATTAAAAACACTGGAGCTAATCTAAACAGAAAATCAAAATACGTCGAATACGTGACAAAATATTAAATCTAATATTTTGCATTCTCAACTGAGTGTGTTTATGTCATTTGTATTTATTGGCATTTTTTCAAGAGGTTAACAAGTTATTTTGAATTAATAGTTGAAACACAGACTATATTACATCGTAATCTTTGCATTAAAATGCAAAGATATTTTTTGATGTTTAATTTTTTAACGTTGTTTTGTCGAACTTGGAGACACAAATAATGATGTATTACACGAAATATAATGTAATAATGTAATTTAATGTATCGGCATTTTTTACGTTGCATACATGTATTTCGCACTGGAATGTCTTAAAATACCCTGAGAATCTGAAATCAGTTGATGTGTTTTTGAAAACTACCTGTTCAAACCACTTTACAATAAAATAAAAAGGGCGATAAGTGCGTCCGGAGAAACTGCACAATCGAAAGAGTATATTAAGAAAGTAGTCTCAGCAAAATCAAATCAATTCTAATTGCGTAATAAATGTACTTGTTGCCTTGAAATGAAGTCTATTTAACATAGTCGTGTTTTCATACAAAATTGTATAATCAGTTGCTAGTCTTAATTCAAGATTAATAATGATTGTTGAGTTGTAGCTGCAGGTGTACCACCATACTGTGTTTTTATCATAATTATTTCTATCTTCACATATATATAGAGATAGAGATAAATGTGAGTTTTGACACTAAACACATGAACTAAACTCATGGTATAACCTATAAAGTACAATATGTAGCGTTTTAAAGTCCGATGTCGTAAATGACTTAACGACATTATCATATATTCATCCAAATAATATGTACTATCTGTTTTCACCACATAATGATGACCGATCTTTAAACAAATGAATGTCTTTTTAAATGAATAGAGTTTGTGGTGTTGAAGATCGTAATTATGTATAAATAAACGTTTGAACTATGCTGCTATTAACATTTACATTGTTTTAAACACCTAAATTTGCGTCCAGATAACAGTTTTCACATAAATGAGATAAGTTACGAGCTCTTAGTTTATTGTATTATACACGTTTTTCATGGTTTTTCAACACGTAAAGTGTCCTTATATATTATAAAATGTGTTAGGTCCTAAATATCATTGTTCCAACAAACTTATTATCTCGTATAATCAAATACATTGACAATTGCACGAAAGAAACAAGAAATTGCGGTTTGTAAAAAAATACGTATTTTTCCTATTTTAGAGAAATTGTGTTAACTTGTGGCATAAGAAATTATCGTGAAATGCATATTTTAGCCAGAGCTATGATGTCTTTGACCACGTACGTGAAGTAACTTGCGGTATAGTTACGATTGACAAAGAGGTCCCGCGTTTGTTTGCAAGTCGCAATCATTTCAAAAGAAAACAAACTTTTTTATACCCAGCAAACTGACTAGAGCTATTTTATATAAACGCTGAATAGAGACAACATCACGCGAATAAAGTTCATTTTCAAAACAGCTTTTTACTCGTTTCCGGCTTGGAATGTGTAGATGTAAAGCTTTGATAATACTTAACTGAACATTTGTGTATTTGAGATGAGTCCGCATGACTCGAACTGTAATAGTGCAACTAACCACACTCAACGATCATTATTTGTATTCAGTAAAGTTTGAAGTCGTTTTTAAATGAATTTTTTTAAATTGAAACGACGTTAAATACACTTCTACTCGTAAGCAGTTACATGATATTTATAAAGACAAACTATAATTTGAATCGAATCGGCTATTTGGAAAACATTGCGAATCAGCGTGACATTGAAATATCTTGCGATCAACAGTTTTTGCTGTCTTTATACCAATTGCGCATCCTCTGACACTGTTAATTAAGGTTATACCTCAAGTACAGCCTCTCTTCGTATCAGCAGAGTTAAATGAAAACTAAGCAAATAACGCAGAAAGTAAGTAAGTAAGTTTAATACTAAGTTTTGTAAAAAACAAACAATGATTGTATCAATATTCACCATACATGTTAGATCAGTTTCCAAGTTATTTACCACACAAATATCATTTTGAAAATAGCATGGTATCGAGCATTACATGAACAAATACAAGTTATTATAAAGATAATAGATAGTCATGATTTTTGATAGTAAATAACGATTTGTTTTGCATTACCTCAAATATATTCTAGACCAAAAGTGGGCCTTTGCTATTAAAATGTTCACGTTGATTTTGTGCCTATTCACCCGGCGCTTGGACTTGGCATACCTCGTAACCATGGTATTTATCTTTGACACTGTGATACTAACATATGTGACAAGAAATATGTTATTTACGTACATTTTGAAGTATTAACATTTAAACAAACAGTGTTGATAAGCAACCTCATTACCTCTAATTTCGTTAACGTTATGTACATTATGTGTTTCGATGTTCTTGACAGATATGTATATCAATACAGACTCTCTTGACTTTCTATTGACATTATCCTTTGACCATTATAAACAGAGGCGGCAACGAGACCGCCGGTGACCACAATAATCAATCTAATAATTGCCATTTGTTTCGTTCAACAATCATAACATTTTCTGTCTGATGTTGAGTCATATGCCTACCATAATAATATCTGCGCTTAAAAAAAAACTTTTTCAATTTCAGTCATCCATGGCTATGTTTCTCATTTAATACCATTTAATATAATTGTTCATGTGTTAGTGCATTTGAATTCACAAAACCATTTGGCGTTATTTGTTATAGTACTTTCTATTTAAAAAAATAATAATTTGCCTGAAAACTGTATGGAAATGACAACGCGCTTCTCTAACTTTTACTTTTAACTAAACTTTTAAGGAAACATTTAGCTCAATAAAACCCACTCATATGTCAAATCAGTCAAGATATTTGTCTTCACCATAGCTATTGTTTTACAAAATTGCAACATATCATTCGTGCTCACTTAACATAAATACGGTTCACAATGTACAAAGACAAAAGCAAAAAATGATAAATAACAATAACAATTACAATGACAATAATTCTGTTTTACCTACATTTTTTTATATAAAATTAAAAATAGTACATGCAAATGCATGAGTGTTTCCTCGGCATGTTTTAAGTGAATTCTCATCCTGTAACATTAAATGCAATAAACGTTCATCCGAGTAAGTAATATTTCTTCTAAGTGTCGCTTGCATGTTGGTCTTTTCTAAGAACCTCGTGGATAACATTATGGATGTGTGTTCATTCACTGAATAGTGCCGTGTAAGACGAATGCTCATCAAGGGCATGGCGTTGTAGACGTTCATATCGAACACCGACCGCTCTAATGTATGTAAAGTAATTACATATATATAAAGGCATGATGTAATAATGTCGCTCAAATACGAATAAAAACAGCGAACGTAATATGGGATATATAAATTGTATAGTATTCATGTATTATGTATGTGGTATTATTTTTGTGGATAAAAAGGTATGAACATAAGAGGACCACATAGATAAATACAACTTAATGACCATTGTTGGAAGAAAGCCACACCTACCCTTGAATATCTGGTGCCACAGGAGACTCTGAAAAAAACAAAAGAACATTCCACATCAAAATAACACTCACTCTGTCACACTCATTGAACTAGTATAATGAACACCTGAATAACTATTTGTTTAAATCACATGACTACATGTATGCACATACAACAGATTATATCGTTTAGAGACGATCAACTTCTGCAAACCTGCTACACTTGGTTCCACAATTTCAGTCTCGCTTATCCATTGGTAATGGGGAATGTCGTCGACAGTCTCTACTTGTATGTCGCTGTCGGGTATCGTTGAATAATAATGCGAGTCAGAATCTTCCGTAGAACCTTCCATGTTTGTAAAACTGATTTCTTGTTCAACCAAATTCCGATTTTCTCTTATTTTTTCAGAAGAACGTCTGCTAAATATGTCCGAGTGAAACACGTTATGCGACATTGGTATGCGCTCACTAGGTCGCGAACTTTGAGACTGATGTTCTGAAGTGCGTTCTGTAACATGTTAAGTCGTGTATACAGTATCACATTTTGTTTCACAGATGGGTTAGTAGCTGATGAAAAACAATTTGTACACATCATTTAAGGTTATGTAGTCTGCATATATGTTATCGCGGATTATTTAATTTTTATTGTTTTATTAACGCAGCATAAATAAAGTCAATTGTCCCGTGTATAGGTAAAGATTGTTTATAAATACCTGGTGGTGGATGGCGCGTGATAACGAGTTCCCCTGATGATAAAAGATAATTGGAGTAGACATCATTGCTTAATGTAGCATCCATGCTTATATTTCCGTCTGTAGAAGGTTGCTGGTTGTCGAACATAAGTGTTGCATCTTGTTTTACTGAATTGTTGCAGAAAATAGCTATGACTAAAGACATACATTTTGTGCATATTTATTGAAAGGAATGATAACGGTAAATACCATTGTACAATATTAACATCGTTGTTTTGTTTTTATCTTTTTTAGACAGCAATTACACGTTAAATGTTGATTTGAAGGAACAACGTTCATATCTTTCATGTGTTTTTTTTACTATTGATACCGTATTTACCACTTTGTCTCATTGTTTTGTATGCATTGTATTTAATTTGGCTCTACTTATCACTGCCTGTACCTCTGAAACACGATGTCAGCTTCTTTCTATAAATAAATACAACGAGTCCAATGGCAAACACAACGAACGTCCCGACAATTATAATACCTAGCTGGATAACTGGAACTGAAACAAACATAAATATAATTATTTATTTTTTTCAACACAAAGTAAGTTGAAAATAATTTACACACGCAATGTTCACACGCCTTATTGTCTTATACGTCAAATACCATTTTACATCAATATTACTTGTTATGTTTTATAAAACAATGTTATTGCAGTGTTTGGTCATACATTGCCGCGCAAGTTTTCCATTTATGTACTTCCGATACTTACTGTTAGGTGTGTTACCAGGTTCTCCAAGTTCAATTTCTTTGTCACTATGTACAATTTTTCTTGTTGTAATCATAACGCTTTCTGTTGTGACATTGTTTTCTGGAACCATTTAAATATATGTGCATGTTATTCCAAAACTGGAAATATTTTTTAGTTAAATGTTCAAGCATAAACCTCATCGTAACCTCGACAATCTGGATATGAAATATGTTCCTTTCATGAATTTACTTGATAATAAAACTCTTACAAACGGAAATCGATTGGGCCATTTGCCAAATACCAAGCGTGGTAAATAGAAGTATAAAAGTTAAATTTTATCTGAAGCAATTTTGGTCGATCTGTTGAAGAAATTTCACAATTTAATCAATTACAACATTGCAATATTTCGTAAAAAAGTTTTAAACAAGTCTGGTTTAAATCTAAGCACGTGCATTTAAAGCCTGATCGCCTTTTTAATGTAAATGCACATAATTGATGTTCGTCATTTAGGGCTTTCAAAGCGTCTTCTGTACCTGCTGTAATGCTACTTTCCAAAGTTGTAGATACGGTACTGCTTTCTTCTGTGACGGGCTCAGGGGATTTCGTCGTGGTGCATTCCTGTATTTCTGATATGGCTGCATGATATTATGTGTTAAATTTTGAACATGTATAAGACTGCAGAAAAGTTAATATAATATAATAATTATATATCTAAATAAAAGACATTAAAATACAATTTTGTGTTTTCGATCAAATTTACTTTTCCATTTCTTTATATCAAGAATATTTATAATAACAATAAAAAAGCTAAAACAAGAAAAACATATATCGGCGACAATTGAAATATGGTTAAGCAATATTATTACAAACTAATTTTATACATTGTTAAAAGCAACCATCGTATTTTTATATCTTCTTTACGAATGACAAGAATGGCACTTCAATATTTTGAAAACCAATATCAAATGCCATTTAGACAATCGAGATTTCAGTTCTCGGACGATCGAATCTATCACGTTACTACAATTTAAAAAACAAACAAGTTTAGCACATTTGAGCGCAACGTGCTCATGGTGAGCTATTGGAATACCGTGATGTCGTCGTTAGTCCGTGACCTGTGTCCGTCCGTCGGTCTGTAAACATGATCTTCTAAACGACAACTTCTTTAAAGATTAGACTTAAACTTCACAGGAATTCTCCTTAGGTGGTAATCGAATTTGTTCGAATCATGCACATGGAGTCAAAATAAGCCCCACCCTGGGGTTACTTGTTTTCTTTAAAGTGATATAAAATTTTCCCCTCTGAAATGCGTAAGGCGTAGCGGTTCAATATTTGTTAGAAATTGTTATATAGAGGTCCTCTTTCAAGTTTTTTTTAAAGTATACCCCTGGGGTAAACATCGGCCCGACCCATGGGCTAACATATTTTCCTTACATGAAGATAACGAACACTAAAATAATCTTCTATTCTGAAACGACTCAGCCCATAAGTTTGATATGTGTTATGTGACATCGAGTATTGTCCGCAACCAAGTTTCCTTAAATCACCCCATGGGGTCAAATTAGGCCCACCATAGGGTTATTTGTTTGTGTTGACTTCGTAAAAAAATGAAAATAAAGTAACAAGTCACATAGGTATAGTATTTTGTTTGTATTATCAGATAAAAGTTCATCTACAAAGTTTAGTCAAATTATGCTTCACTGGCGATTTTTTATCGTGTGAAATGTTGGGTATAGACTTGAAAAAAGAAGCCCCAAACTAGGGTTCTTCAGCATCACACCACTATGATACAGGTTTTCAGGTGAGCCTTCAAGACTATTCAGGGTCCTCACATTAAATATGTTTGTGCCGGTAGTGATATCTCGTTTGGTTCTTTTTGTTGTTTGTTGTTAATTATGTAGGTCATTTCGTGGACTCAAAGCTCAATCAAACGGATATTAGTAATATGACAAAAGAATATCAAATTGCCATTTGAATGTACATTATCGCTTTCCTTTTTCAATTTAATATTAATTCATAACTAAATTCAACATTATTTTTATATAAAATACATTACACAAGTATAATAGCTTCATACAAAAAGCAACGCCTACCCCATTCTTCAAAATACACAACGAGTTGATATAAGTCACACATTGTAATGATTTCCACATGTTATGTTTTATCATGTTGTATAATATCTTACAAGTATGATTCATTCATTTGTGTACATTTGTGTTAAAACAAAAATAACTTACCATCATCGTTCATAGTAACTGATTTGATTATCTTTGAAGATCCATTTTTTAAATGAATACCACATGCCCATTTGTCCTTTGTATTAAAAATCGCGTCATTCTGGATGCGGCACTTTACCAGATTCGTTGCGATACAAGTACAGTCCATCGCGAATGTAGGTAGACGAGTAACAAGGCAGTCTCCTCCCCCGTAAACGACCTTTCCAACGTTTTCTATGTCTTCAAAACCATCTCGAATTCTATAAAATGTCAAGAATTCGTAATTTCCAGCACTAATTCTGCACGTGACTTCTATGGTTGATCTACATAGCAGTGTAACATGAACCTGTGGATCATACAAATCTGAAATACAAAGAAAAGTATATTTTCCCATTGCATAAGACCACCTGTGAACAAAGACCACAACGACGAAATCCATTGAGTGTTGTTTATTGACAGGTTAGACTGTACTTAAAGCCAGTGCACGTACCAGTTTTTTTGGGGGATTAAACTAGAAATGACATCAAATCTTCTACAGAGCATTAACTTTGTTAATCATAATTGAAAATGTGCAAAATAGTTTAAAACGTCAAAAAAATGCATTATAATACAAATCGTGACATATTCCATATAAATAAAGATTAATAATTTTGGTTATATTGGTCGGAATCTTATGTTTGACACAGTTGTTTTGATTAAACAGACTTAATGATTCTGCTTAAAGAGACCGCAATTATTATGGAAGATATTAAAATAGTTTAAGGTTAGTATTGGATAAAGGTGAAGTTTATGGTGCAATGCTTAGACATCGGCTAAGCGAGGCTTTTTTCATCATATTTACCGTGTATGCTATGTCCATGATTCATGATAACGGCATGTTTATACAACAAATGCCAACATTTGATTTCAAGTAACATTACAACACGATATGTGATTTTTTAAATTAAAATGCATCACAAGTAAAGTGCATATTTTGATCATTTAATCATAAATATATTTACCCCTACTGCAGAAGTCAAACAATTTCAGAGCATTTACAACACAATTGTAATGCTTACGCTTAGTCTCAAATATTGCTGTGGAATGTAAAGCATGACAATGCAAAACGGTACTTTGTATTCTTACGTCATAACTGTATACGTGTACAGCGATTGCATATGTTTTAAGCACATTTGTTATTAACAATGTCAAAAACGCAGCTCACACAATAAGAAGAATCAATAATAGCTGTAACATACAATCAACAAATATGTTCTCATATAGTGCCATTGATATTAAATCTTTAACAAACATATGAAGTTAGTGTAAGGAAAACTGTTAATGAAATCAAGTGGCAACGATAATATCGACATGCGATAACAGTGATACAGTTTTAAATATGCATGTTTGTGTTACTGTTACCGTTAAAATGTCCTTAACAGATGTAAGATAGGAATGTTTGTAATTTTTGTAACAATGTGATGATGTATTAAAAATTCCTCAACTAAATGTGCAAATGCGTAACACATGTTTGATAACAATTATCTTTCCTTTTACCGTATGATTATTAATTACCTCATTAGGAAAAACTTCTCAATGCTTACATCGATATGTTACAAGCAAAATGACATGTTTTTAAAATGAGTCATAAAACGATATATTCAATCTTAATTAATATTTTTTGAAAAAACGAAGATAGAACTGTTACAAATATAAACTCATTTCCACTGTGTCAACCTCATCTGTAACAAAAGACATATATGTATAAAAGATTGAATCACTTTAAAGAAAACGTAATACCTACTGGCATAAATCAGTGCCATACTCAGAGCCGATGCGTAGAACTCTATAATGCGGTTCACGTTGATCATCCTGAAGTCTATTATATAACTTGCACACCCACCCGAAAATCGTTGATGGTAGTCCACAATAATAAAATGAACGTGACATAAGCACATATATTTTACAATTGAATCATTGTATCATTATTTAAACCGGAAAAATGCCGCTAACATAAGGAAGTATTATGTCACGATAATTTTGTTTCCGTTATGGTATTAAAGGGACTTGTTCACAGGTTTTCGTTTTTGTTTAAATCTCATGAATATGTCTACTAACACATCTATAATGGTTTGAATGGCTAAATTAATTGAAACTAGAGCTTGCGAGGCAGAGGCCGACGCGTATCCCCTCGACGCATAGATGTTATATATTAAAAGGCAATTTTGGGTGGGCAAGGCCTATGTTGGTGGGGCCCCTAGGTGGGCAATGTGGACATGGATGGTCGAGATAGACCGTGTTGTCATAAAAGATGTTCAGTATTAATTTAACGTCAATTTGTGAAAACATAGAGAAGTTATGTTAAAACAAAATTTTGGGTGGGCGTGGTCTATGTGGGCGCCCCAGGTTTGGTAATGGGGCCATGCATATTTGAGATTGACCGTATTGTCATAAGAGAAGTTCAGTATGATTAAGAAGTGAATCAGTGTAAAAATGAAGAAGTTATAGTAAATGGCAATTTTGGGTAGGAACAAAATTTGGGTACGAACATTTTGGGTACGAAAAAAATATGCTAAAACAAAAAATTAGTGTGCAAAAAAAAATCGGGTGAGAGCAAATATTTGGGTACAAAAAAAATTGGGTACGAAAAAAATTCTTACGAAAACATATTTGGGTAGGAAAAAAAATTTGGGTACGAAAACAATTTGGCTACGAAAACAAATTTCGGTACGAACAAATTTGGTTACAAAAAAAAATTTGTGTACGAAAAAAAATTGGGTACGAAAACAAAATTGGGTACGAACAAAAATTTGGGTACGAACAAAAATTGGGTACAAAAAAAATTGGGTACGAAAAATTTTGGGTACGATTTTTTTAGGGGTACGGGGAAGTAGTATCTGTGCGATAAATTTGAAAGAGGACGGGAAACAAGCTGCCTTTACCTTTATCAATGGCCTTGGGGTGGGTAATGTGGACATGGATGGTCGAGATAAACGTGTGGTCATAAGAGATGTTCAGTAATAATTTGAAGTCAATTGGTGAATAAATGAAGAAGTAATGTTAACACAAAATTTTGGGTGGGCGTGGTCTATGTGGGCGGGGTGCCCCAGGGTTGGTAATGGGGCCATGCATAGTTGAGAATGACCGTATTGTCATAAGAGATGTTCAGTATCAATTTGAAGAAAATCCGTGTAGAAATGAAGAAGTTAATGTAAAATAACCTAAAAAAATGAGTGAAAATCTCTGACCCGGCCCCACCCCAACCCCCATTCTCCACTATCTCCTCTTACACTATTACCACTAGAACCTTGAAAGTTACACACATGGTAGCTATGAACATATGTGCGACGGTCCACTATTTGGAATTTTGATCTGACCCCTGGGTCAAACGTTATTATCATGTGCGTTGCATGCTGTTAGTAAAATGAGTTTTTTTTACCCATTTTACCCATTTATTTACCCTTAACGTTTGACCCAGGGGTCAGATCAAAATTCAGTCACTGTCACCGTCGCACATATGATCATAGCTACCTTGTGTGTTTGTTTCAAGGTTCTAGTGCTAATAGTGTAGGAGGAGATAGTGGCCGATCAACAAAAAAGAAAGCGGAGATCAATACAATATCCCACGCTTTTAAAACAAGAAACAATGGATTAAACAATATTGCCTATCAAATATAAGTATTTGATCTTAGGACATTTGGTTCTATACCACTGCGCCACGCATGATGTTATCTTCAGTACAAAATCCGTATTTCTAGTTTTTGTGATACACGTATTTCCAAATTCTCGAGCAAAAGCGTTACAAATGCTTTATTTTGTTACCTTCTTCGAAACCTGGTGATTAATTAATGCGCCAATATTATTTTTTTTTTAGTCAGGAGTGTTTTTGCATGAAATCGTAAATTGTTTTTGCAGTTTGCAATTAAAATATTTTGTTGGTGCAATTTTGCAGAATGATAATCGCAGATTTCATGGTAACGTGATCACATATCTTTCAACTTTATATAATATTGTATCTATTGATCATTAGTTGCGCACTTGTATACCGAGTTTAATTATATTTGACTAATGTGTTCATAGTTCTCATGAAGTGTATGTACATTTAATCAAATGTAATATTAGGTTGTTATTTTTTTTATCAATTCATGTCTTACTACATGACATGCAAAGAAGCTCTGTAATTAAGTCATTGTATTTTCCACCGAGCGCTCCACCATGTTTTTACCTTGAAGACATGTGCGTCACTGAATTGATACATGGAGTTGCGGTGTATAATAGCGTCGACAAAATATTTTCAAAATATCAAAGTTTGTTGAAAATACTATAATATTTTTGTAATAAAATAATCGTACTGTGAACTATTCGTATAAAGTGTTACCTCTTCGTGTGTGCTGATTTGCTCTTCTCTTTTGATGTAAGTTTTATTATTTCATTTGGTTGCAACATTATTTCCTTCAAAATATTAAAAAAAAAACACTAATCGCTTTCTTAAAAAAGTATCCTTTCTCCGATCCCTATATCCTACCTTAGAAAACTTACAACTAACTGACCAATCGTACCTATCTTTCATATATTAATTACACTGTAAATTGTAACTCGTGCACTCATGAAGTTGTGATGAATTGACAAGTAGTTTAAGAAACTTTAAATATTTGGTTCTAGTATGTAAATGAATAATATAAGCCTGACTTGAGATGCAGCAACAAGTGTCAAGTAAAACATGACAAAATTCCTCAGACTGTTACTATCACAATGTATATAATATATTTCCCAACCTCTGGTCAGAAGTAACATACTAGTGACATACAGTAGACTTTAAAATGTTTGTAATATGTTCAATGTTATAAAACAGCCAGTAATGTGTCGGTGAACAAAACAGTTGTATTGATGATGTTTCCATGAGTTGGGCAACGCGAGATCCACCACAAACGCTGACACCGGGCGAATATACATACAGTGTGGTTAACACGCTCAGCAGGACAGGTGTCAAGTTGTGTTACAACCCATTAAAAGAAACACATACACATGTAGTAGATTATACGTGTTTGCACGATTAGGTTTAGACTCAACAGCTTTGCATTGACCATTCCAAGGAAGTTATCCTAACTGTTTTCAGTTGTATGTGTAATGTTGTAGTTTGTAAGTATTGTCCTCTAGTGTCTTGCCATTTTGTTAAATTGGTAAATAAAACAAGCGGATGGTATCAATAATTTCTCATCAGATAGCGTTTATTTTTTAAGTTTCAATCTAACTACCTGAATTATACCACTAAAATAATGTATGTAAGAAATCTATAAAAAAATCAGGTACACTTAAGTATATGATAAGGTAAGGTTTATCTGACACGCCCTCTTCATATATTTTAATTATTTCTTTTTTCAGTCTATGTGTGCCTCTTTTTTTAATTATTGTAAGTTAACAGTTTATTTTAATTGAACCACTAAACATTAAACGATTACATTTACATATAAACATTTTAGGTGTATATTATGAACTAAATGTACTTAAAAAGAATCAAAAACGAAGGCTATATATGCCAATTGATGACTCATAATAGTATGTGCATTAAATGCAAAACATATCGCAAAACCTCAAGTGTGTGCGTAATGGCTACATGTTAGTATCTTAATGGCATCATTCAGGTGTAATGGGGTTTCAAACAAGTGGGAGACGGTGTTGACATTTTGTTCAAAGCAATCAGAATATAACAAAACATTTATGTGTTTTGGATGGACCTTACTTATACCATTTGAATAAACCGTATTAGACTAAAAATGCATAAAATATGTGCCTGTTGTTTCAGCGCTAGGAAAACAGATGATTCTAAAATAGACGACAACGATTATGCCAATATTGTAGACTAGGGCTAGAATAATTGTATATTTAATTGATTTATTTTCAAAATTCAATATCATTTTTAATCTTATGGAATTTTGATGTTGTCATGACCTTTTCTAATCTTTATTCGCTGCTAGAGAACATATGCCAATTTATAACATTTGAATGTATAATTCAGCGTTGTCTTGCATTCCATCATAGGGATAAACTTTCCGTTACAATACTTAGTTAATTTTTTTTCTTAGCTGATCGAAGCGGGAAGATATAAGCAGTATTTTATTTTCCTGTAAATTGTATTGTTTATTATAAACCAGTAATGGTTTCGTGTCCAATTATATATGTACAATGTTCGTTCAATTGAAGGCGTTGTTCCTTGTCTTTGGCGCCGTACCCATTATGATTCATTTACAACAATGCCATAACCATAACAGATCAAGTGCAAACCACTTATATTGTTTATTGAATAATGACAACGACCTCATAGCTGGTTATACAATCACTTTCCAGCACTATCGTGCGTGATTTTTAAATCTTGAATACACTTAACACAAACATTACATATTTGAAAAGAAGTCAATTACTAACAAAATGCGGTCACAAATCATACTTATCATCTTCGGAATGCCTAATGTCCATCATTTTAGTAATAATTTATCACATTCATTATAATCAACAATAAACATAATTAGCAGCAGCACCACCTCTATCACCACCATCATCATCGATTTCCTCACCGTGCGTGAATTGTTATGATGACTATTTACGCCTTTATATA
>VMBQ01001275.1:78531-104110 GCA_007657795.1 Dreissena rostriformis
AGAGCCTATGATAATTTTTGCTATGACGGCTCTGGGAGTCCATATGCACCACTTCATAACCATGGGTGCAAAATTTAATCAACAATGCAAGGGTTAAGGAACACTGAAACTGTAAGAACTTATCAACGTTTACCTGTCTTAACCACAAACTCATGCAAATGGTACCATTAAAGCAAGAAATAATTGCTTATTATTGACTTTGTTTATCTTTTGCACAATGTGTCCACCATCTTGGAAAGGGGAGAAAACTGACCCTACATAAGTAAGGTCGGACTACACCAATATTTTGTTCATCGGGTTATTTGATGTAGCCTAAGCCGATGACAATATAAAACAGTCGTCAAAAAATAAACTGTTTCAAATTTCAAAACAATTAACATGTCAACGAGAATAGTGTGTTGAAACATCGTCGTGTTTTTTAGGGTGCATGCACAGGATAACGTTCGTAGGTTGCCATTCAGGTAAATTTAACATGTTTATGAAGTTTGTTCATTATTTTCCTCAATTTGTCTCGAACGACGTCTGTTTAGTGAAGCGCACGGATTCCGTGCGCTTAACTGCACCCATGGTTATGAAGGCGTGAATATGGACTCCCAGAGCCGTAAAAGCAAAAATTATCATAGGCTCTCGGGAGTCCGTTTATATGGACTACTCGGCGGCCAGATGGTCGATGCCGAGTCGACTCCGCGTACACTCGATGTCGCCAAACTCCGCGGATCGCGGAATTTGCTTGTTTTGCGTGAGCTGTACTGTATCTGAAAAAGGGGTTTAATGAATGTGCGTAATGTGTCGTCCCATATAAGCTTGTGCAATCCGCGCAGGCTAATAAGGGACGACACTTTCTGCTTTTACAATATTTTTCGTTTGAAGAAAGTATCTTCTTAGCAAAAATCCAGGTTAGGCGGAAAGTTTCGTCCCCGATTAGCCTGTGCGGACTGCACACTCAGGCTAATCTGGGACGACACTTTACGCACATGCATTTTCACAGAGCGAGGCTCATATTATATCTTCGTCGGCGTTTGTATTAGTCATAAATGTGTTCGCCCAATAGAAAGCACGATTTGTCAAACAGACAAATACAATTATACACTTGAAATTTTTGTTACATTCTGTTTGCACATCGATTTGACTTTGAAGGGGAAAAGTATGTGCAAAAAAACTCGCATGTTGCTTTTTCTTATAGATCAAATCAAGTGATTGCATCCGCCCATATATTTCAGGTGGCCTCATTCTTTTCGGCTCCCTGGGAATGTTTCTCGGCGGTGTTCTCATCCGGGTATTTAAGCTGGAGATGGTCGGAATGCTTCGGCTCAACGTTGTCGTCTGCGTTATCTCGTGCGTTATCGGCCTCGCCTACATGGCCTCGTGCCCGGATGTGAGGCTGGCCGGCCTCGAAGCGGCGTACCCTAATGAGAGGTAGTACGCATGCGTATTACAAATGTGGTTTTTAGTTTTCTCATCTATTACAATTATCTACAGTTAGCAGTCTGTTGCTTATATTTGTATTCAATTAAAACACAGTTTGAAATCTATGGAACAACATCACGCGTTATGATGATAATTATATATATATGAGCTGTGGACATATCGTACAAAGATGAACAAATATCAAATATATTATTTGGTGTTCAGTCATGATATTGTGCCCTTTTTCCATATAGTTTGTAAATGAACATCCATTTCCGGTATGTTCACACCACGCTGCAGTTGTTTTCATGTTTAGGCGTGATGACGTTCCATATAAAGCGTAACGTTTAACATCAAGTTGTTCTTTTGTTGTTGTTAAGTTTTTTTGTTGTTGTTTTACAGCATAAATTATACATGGCAATGATGCATACACATTTACAGAATGAAAAATGCATAATAATTATTTCTGAAACAGAATTAATTTGTTAAAATAACAACATACATGTATTGTGAAATGTGATGTAAACTTGATTAAATAATGACAGAATTCTAGTGCCAACTCGTGCCAATTTCAAAATTTAGTTGATACTATTGCCTGCGTCTTTACAATTCCCAGCGCAATCAGCGGGTACAACGCCTCGTGCAACGCGGACTGCGGGTGTGACAAGATGAACTTTAACCCCGTGTGCGGCGACGACGGCCTGGTGTATTACTCCGCCTGCCACGCCGGATGTCTAGCGCCGCCACCAGCGCCGTTTGTAAGCGCGTTCTTAGTTGAAAGGGAATTGTTCAATTATTAATATATTCATCATCTCCTTTAATATACATGTATAGGATCTGACCCGACATACACGTATCAATGTCAGTAAACGGTGTATCATTACTTAAAAAATATAAAAGTAGTAATTAATAATGAGTATTTTTGCACATACGCATACTTTTGTTGTTTGACAATCGGCGAATTATTCTCAACTTAGGTCTATTACTTTTATGCAATAACAACCAAATTAGCCCCTTACCTTCTTTGATTGGAAAATGTCAGCTAAAAGAAAAAACTCGTCGTATTGGAGTACATACTTATGCGCGACTATATACAATAAATTCGTTTCTTACCTAAAATTGTCTTATTGTAGGAACCTTATTCAAACTGCACGTGCGTCGCTCAAAGTTTGAACAAGTTGGTGGGAAATGACACAAAGGCTACTTCCGGCCGTTGCGACCAAGGGTGTGACAAACTGAAGGTTCTAGCGCCGTGTCTCTTCATCATGATGATCTCAATTTTATGCGCAACAACGCCAGGCTCCATGGCAACGCTAAGGTTTGTTTCGCGTTACTCAATATGCTTCATGCGAACACGTGGAGGATACATTTCGTCGTGCTTGAACATTCCTCAATATGTTACTTTATGTGGAGCCGCGTCATGCGAAAATGGGTATCCGCACAGTCTGGTCAGGAGCTACTCTGTCCGCTATTAAGTCATGCCGGGTTTCGTGGTCTCAGTAGCGGACAACGTATCTCCTGACCGCATTCCGCATATGCCATGAGACCCATTTTCGAAAGGCGCGGCTAATTGAGGGATTATCCTGTTCGTTCTTTCTCCACTTTTTCTGTTCATGGCAGTTTAGGTAGATTTTACTATTTCATCTAGCATTAACACTGATGTCTTAAACTATTTGATGCTTACACATTAATTGTTCATAACATGTTCACATCCAACCTCAATCACTCTTTACGTTCACTTGTGACTGGTGCTATACATTGGGTACTCAACACCAACCGGGGACATGTGTGTTTTTGCAAAATACCGTTTCTTGTTAAAAAAAAATAACCTAAATCACTAATCAAGTGCCTGTGTGACACATAAGCATACAAATAGTCATGGTTAATTCCATTCTACAATAGATGCGTAGATGAAGACATCCGGCCGTTTGCCCTCGGTGTCGGCTGGATTCTGCTGCGCCTCCTCGGCTCCATCCCTGGTCCCGTTCTCGTCGGCAGCGTCATCGACGGCGCGTGCAAGCTTTGGAGCGGCGGCGGCTGTGGGGGCGCCTCTTCCTGTCTCCTGTACGACAAGAACAAGCTGGCAGTCGGCGTGCTCATCTGGTGGATGGTGGTGGCGGCGGTCGCGGCGCTCCTCTTCTTCATCGCGTCCATTTTCGCGTCTCGACTCGACCGCGGAAAGTATGATCTCCAGAACGAGAAGCGGAAGGAAATTGCGACGTAGTGGTCGAATATGTAGGCCTACAGGCGATTTCTACAGGCGATTTTAATAACACCAATTTATACTGCAAACATCACATTTCAATCATTTTGAATCCATTCTTTTATTGACAATCATATATGTTTTTATCACAACTATTGTATGTATATATGTTTGTTTTACACATGATAGACGTCTGTGATGCAAAGAGACACAACTATAAACAGTATGTGTCTGAAATATCCCATTCACTTTTTGTAAATAAGCTATACTTTTAATTTGTCTGTCATTTTAAGGATCAAATTTAAAGAAATTCTAAAGATGGTGAATTTGCTAATATTTTGAAAAGGGAAATAATGATTTAGATGATAACGTGTCGAAATCGTTTTCTGAACATCTGGAATAAATATACGCTTTTTATAAATATAAATACATATCCCTCTTTGAACATTTGAAGCATATCTCGTATCCGATATCAGTAACATAATTTCATTGTAATGACCCACATACTTGTTGTTTTGACATTTTTTGTTTTTATTTTTGCAAAATTTTATTTTAAATATATAGTTTTACATATATGCATATTATATATGTAGAAGTTCCTGTATATGTACTTGAAAAGTGTATACAAACATAGTTGTAATCAAAACATTTTTATCACATGCTATACCTTGTTTTCAATGTAATACAGACATTACGTATTTTTTTATATTACACATGGGTAATACAACATTTTTAAGAGTTTTCATCGGCTACAGAATCAATAACTAACCAATCGCATGGCTTTATTTGGTGAAATGACGTCGTCAACATGAAATGACGTCACGATAGTAAACAACTTTTAGATCTATCAGTATTTGTTTGGTCAATTAAGATGTATTTAATTATTAAGTTTAAAAACATGTGATAAAAAGATCTGACACTCGTCATATCATACCATATTTTATTAAACTCATCCAGGAAATTCGTTAGTAAGCTCGCCAAAGAATCGCTTACTAACAAAATTCCTGAACTCGTTTAATAAAATATGGTATGATATGACAACTCATGTCAGTTCCTATATATATACAACACATATCACAAAAACACAACATTTCAAAGAAGCTAAGTTGTACTAATTAGCTTAATAAAAATTTACATGTTAACGTGTATATAGTCTTTTTATATAACTGTTTTGACAGTTGACAAGTGCTTATTTTAACATGGTGTGTGATAACTCACATGGCATAGGTCTTTCCCAAAACTAGGTTACTTCCCTTTTGTTATCACGAGTGATGTCCCATCTTCACTTTAGGTGACTTGTGTTGATTGCTATTTGCTAATTATACGCATTTACATACCAAAATTAGCAAATAAATAGTTGAGTAAGCATACCATAAATATGTTTTCGTTAAGTTAATGTCGTAAAATGAACTTTTTTCTACTAGAAATATGCAGATGTAATATAGCTCGACAACATTGACATTGCACTCGTGAACTCCATAAACATACTCGCGTTGATTGGTTACTATATGTGTCGTGTTCTGAGAAAACTGGGCATAATGCATGTGCGTAAAGTGTCGTCCCAGATTAGCCTGTGCAGTCCACACAGGCTAATCCGGGACGACACTTTCCGCCTAAACTGGATTTTCGCTAAGAAGAGACATCATGTAAACGAAAAATTTCATAAAAGCGGAAATTGTCGTCCCTGATTAGCCTGTGCGGACTGCAAAGGCTAATCTGGGATGACAATTTACGCACGAGCATTATGCCCAGTTTTCTCAGAACGCGACGCATATATTCAGTCGGTTTTGATAGTGCAATTTTTGCACGAGTTCAATTTTACCATAGCAGTATATTAAGTAAAGTACGCTTCAATCGATTAAAGTCGCTTCCTTTACGGAGACTAGTATATTCGTCGGAATGGTTCTTTAATATATTCATGCATAAATATCAGTGTCAGATTAATATTAGCGAGCTATAACACACAAGTATGCAACTTTGAAATAAGAAATTTATACTAGAAAATACTATATAAATACAAAAGGTTCAGTAATAATCGCATAGCAAGGGAAGAAAGATATTGCATGTGTTGTTACTCACGTGAAGACGAATACCATTTAATGTTAATCTGCCTTGTTATAACTATATCAGAGAAACATATATACAATCTTATTATTTCCAGCGACCATTGGTATAAAAATTCTTATGCCTTATGAGGACATGTACTAAAGAAGAAGTTGTTAAGTTATCTATTTTGTGAAAAAAAGATCTTTTGATCCGGAAGTCTATATTGAATGTTGTACCGGCTACGAATGCGACCAGCTGAACTGTTATGTTCCGCGGGTTTGCTTGTTTGTTTGTTAATGTCATTGTTTGTTTATGTATATGTATATAATCCTTATACTCAGATATCTAATTCGCTACTTATTAGTTTTAATTATTATTAAGCATAATTAACCAAATGGTATTTGTTATATGATCCATTTCCAACATTTGTTTTCATACAAATAAAAACATATTTTGTATTTTTATGACTTTTCTTATTGTTTAATTTGCTGCCATATGGAACCTATTTAATCTTTTCAAAATATGTGTGCTATTTCTAACTATTATAAATAGCATGAAAATCAACATGGTATGCACAAGATAATAAATCTTCCATTTTAGTTAATTTCCATAAATATAAACAGCATGATAGCCACCCTCACATAACTATTTTTTCCCAAACCATTGTCATGTATTACGTTAGATTGTATGTACACTACTTACTACTGCTTTGACCACGTCCTCTTTAAACGACCATTCATAATAATAATAATAATAATAATAATAATAATAATAATAATAATAATAATAATAATTAATAATAATAATAAAAGCTTTATTTACAGAAGGTTACACATAAAGACAATGACACATTGTACATATTATGCAGATGAATCAATCTTTTTTTACAATGTGGCCTTCTTAAAATAACATACACATATAGGTCTATAACAAGTAAAACATTCAAACAATATGTTCTAACACCCATACATTACACACATTTTGCTTTTAGACAGACACACTTGAAATATCAT
Organism: Dreissena rostriformis; assembly: GCA_007657795.1. Lineage (NCBI taxonomy): Eukaryota > Metazoa > Mollusca > Bivalvia > Myida > Dreissenidae > Dreissena > Dreissena rostriformis. The sequence goes on from VMBQ01001275.1 coordinate 85,201, forward strand.
TGATGAGAAAATAACATGACATATCATTGATTAGAAAATAATTCGATTTGTGTAATATTTGATGGTTAAGACTGAAGATGTACTATGCACAAGTCGAAATAAATTTCGGTTCTGTTCTATCCTTTTATACTAAAGATTTAGACAAAAAACAACAGACATACATTACCAACATGAAATGTGCAGTTTTGTGTGAGAAAATTATCAAGATGATTTCCTTTATAAATTTGTTGTCATATTCTAACATCACATATTTATACAGTCTTTTGTTTATTTTATGTAAACAATATGTGTGCCTGTACAAAGACTTTTTTTTTTAATTATTTTATGAATATCGATCAGTTTTTTCCGTTGGTGTGAACTCAATTTCGGTTATATGCCCCACACTCGCTTAGGATCAATACGCCAACTTCAGATGTTTTTGGAATTTGAATGATCTCTCTTAATGAAATTACATAAATCCTTACTTTTTTTATTACACAAAAATGTTTCAGTATTTAACATTGTTTCTTTCATTCAAAACACTTAAATATTACCGCAATCAAAAGTTTCAAAGTTTATTGGCACTCCGGCATTTTGCCTTTGGCCAAGTACATATATACAAAAGAAATATGGCCAAGACAGGGAATCATACAATAATACAATTTAAACATGAGTTAATATGACAACTTACACAAATAATATGTACGACTAATACATACATTTATGTGTAATAACGTGCATTTAAACAACAACTAGACGAATGAAAGTATCACATCTAAGTTCGAACTCTTCAACCAAAAAATGTACAATGCCTTTTAGCTTTCGAACATTTGTGCAAAAAAAAGTGATATTCGGATTCACAGTAATCAGCACAAAAGAAATACTTACATCATTTGTAATAGAGGAAGATTTTCATCAATGCAAGCTTTTCTTACATTCTACAAATTATCTTAAACATACTACACTGACTGCATACCTGTACGCGGTGATGAGCGTATGTAAATAAGTTCCTTATTGCTTGTTATAAGAAATGTATTTGCTACTGCCTCTGATTTATTCGAAATCATTCGCATGGAATGCTTGCCCAAATATTTATTGATATATTTTAAGTACGTCAGTATATATAAAAACGCCATTTAATCAACAAAAGAGCACTATAAGTGAACAAGGGACATAACACATGATTACGCAAGAGAATTGACATACTTTTGGGAAAGGCCTATACTCTGGCACTAATCCTTAGATATGTCCAAACCATAACTCGATACCAAGGGTAATTATTCGCCCCCGTCATGATCAACGTCTCGTTTATAACCGCTCGAACCATGTTTAATAACGACTTGTCCCATTAGCATAACGATTCACTCCGCATGTATAAGGTCTCGACCAATATTTTAGTTAGTTTACGAGATAATGTTTATGTATAAGGTCTCGACCATCATTATTGTTAGTTTACGAGATAATGTTTATGTTTAAGGTCTCGACCATCACTATAGTTAGTTTACGAGATAAAGTTTATGTATAAGGTCTCGACCATCATTATAGTTAGTTTACGAGATAATGTTTATGTATAAGGTCTCGACCATCATTATAGTTAATTTACGAGATAATGTTTATGTATAAGGTCTCGACCATCATTATAGTTAGTTTACGAGATAATGTTTCTTAACTTTTGATGTTCCGGTAGTTCAATAGGTAAAGTAAATGTGGCGTGTTCTGAGAAAACTGGGCAAAATGCTCGTGCGTAAATTGTCATCCCAGATAAGCCTGTGCAGTCCGCACAGGCTAATCAGGGACGACAATTTCCGCTTTTTGTGGAATTTTTCGTTTAAATGATGTTTCCTTCTTAGCGAAAATCCAATTTAGGCGGAAAGTGTCGTCCCTGATAAGCCTGTGCGGACTGCACAGGCTAATCTGGGATGACACTTTACGCACTTGCATTTTGCCCAGTTTTCTCAGAACACGACACAATTGCCCACTTAATGCAATCTTTAACTCAATAGCCCCTACACGTTCATGCATCATCAAATGAAGAGTCTGCTTGAGAAGGTCGGATTAACAAGAATGCTCAATTGACTTTTCCCGGATGTTATTGAAAAAGAGATAATAATCGCCCTTCAGATGAAAAGTCATTAAAGTACTCTATGCCTTTATAATAAATACTGACGTATTTATCGAGTTGCAACATGACGAAATATATTTATATTCATAGAACAAGTCAATTAGAAGACCAGTTCGAAATAATTAGATGAAAATGTCAAATAGGATATTATTGTTTACACCGAATAAACTTTAAAACGAACATACTGGGCAATTACTGAAAATACCGGATTTCGTGATGGAAACTTCAAATAAAAGTTATTATTATATGTGTTTATTGAATTCAGTGGATGTCAGTTGCGTCAGTTGTAAATATGGACATATTGACTAAAATGTTGTATATAAGGGATCACTGCTTTTAATTTTCTTAAAGCGATGTTGTATTAACTGCTGGTGTTTAAAAAAACTTAACCGATCCTCAACAACCGTAATTAAAAAAAAACATTTCGCGATCTCCAACATTAATTCGGTGTTCTGTGAATGTGTGACTTGTTCAGCATTATTTATTTAAAAAAATCTTTAAAAAATCAGAACCAGGCACGCGAATTTTAGCAGGAATAACAAAGTTATCATTACGGAACTCAAATTTAAAACATTTCAAATAACGCGGGTGTTCCGGTAACCATGGCAAAGTTAGGCGGGATCGGGCTGCAGATGTCGCTCGGAGTGACGCTGGTCGCCCTGTCGCTGCTTCTTCTCTTGGTTAGTTTTGTGGCGCCGTACTGGAACCAATCTCCGGAAGGAGAACACTGGGGCCTTTGGCAGCGCTGTGTTCCGGAAACCGGTTGTGAGGCGTTAGATGGCAAGCTTATGTCAGGTATGGTATAATCATCACAATCATAATTAGCAGCAGCAGCAGCAGCATTAGCATCTTCATGAACACCATCATCATGAAAATAATCTTCTTATGCTTCTCTCCTTCTACTATGTCGTTGTCGTCTTTGTTTCTATATTCAGGAAATAATCGTCATCATAATGTAATCATTACCGGCATTGTTCTACTCCTTCTCATCCTCATCCTCCTCCTTCTCCTCCTCCCTCTCCTCCTTCTCCTCCTCCTCCTTTTCTTGATATATGTCCCAGTCGTCTTCTATTTTAAAATCAGTTTGCTAATTATAGTCTTCAATCTTCACCGTGACACTTTGATCCTTTCAAACTCCAATCTTCGTTACTTGCAGGCGGCATGCAGCTCGGCCGCGTGTGTGTGGTACTGGGTGTAGCGGGGCTTATCACCGTGTTGTCCCTGCTCGCCGCGTACGTGTACTGCAAGAGGGATGTGCGACTCATCACTGCCAGCATCGCCAACTGCTTCCTTACCAGTAGGTGTCCGCTTGTCGTTAATGCATATATGTGGAGTTGTTTACAGAATTGGGCGTTTGTCAAGTTTCTCATTAAATTGAGATATTAAAAAACTTACCGACTGTCTTTTGATGATATAATGGGACGTGTTCACAGATTTAGCATTTTTTTAAGTTTGCCATAAAGTGCCTTAAATTGACAGATAAAAACTATTGTCATTTTGAAAATCGATGAACAAGTCCCTACGTGTGAACTTTCTTGTTTTGCGTCTTGATCATTTTATCCTCTAAGATAGCGAAATATTCGGAGATAACTAGCAAATTACTATCATATAATTAGATTTAAAAGTTTCATTGTAAGCAATGTGTGGATAGCAAACCTCTGATTTTTTAATTACAAAAACCGACCCAGTACCGGTTTGATGCTTTATCTGTGTTTCATGTGTCACATTTCTTCATAATTTCAATTATAAAATTCACTGGCAGGGCACAACAACATAGATAAATTTTAATTGTTAAATACGGTGTCTTCTATGTTAACAATATTTGCAATGAAAACAAAATATAAAAAAATGAATTGATTGGTAAATATATTCATTGATTTGGAAATATAAGTTCTCATTTAAGTATACTCTTCTAAACTTTAAAAGTGTTTACAAATGGCATTATTTGATATAACTGCAGAAAATTAAAGTGTGATGTATATACATGTCACATTTCCATTTAAAGGAAAATATGTCTCTATAAATGAAATTTATTTGTTTCATAAGTGTCATGATATCTCTTTCCAGTGTGCCTCACCCTTCTAAGCGCCCTTTTGTGGGGAAGCAGCGGCAACACGTCGCTCTCCTGGTGCTACTTCCTGTGCTACCTGTGTGGTCTAGGGGCAGCCGGCGCCGGTGGGGTTCTCATCTACGTCCGTAGGATGGAGACGTTTAAACAGATTGAGAACGGAGGAAGCGTCGTCTGAGGAAATGCAGTAGCGCCATGCGCAATAAGTGACCAGACGTCTTTCGTTTAGACCATAGGTTGTAGTTCTATAGGCTTATAGGTTTAATACGCACGTTTAGCTGGCGGCGACGGTTTTACACTGTTACCCCGAGGGAAAAAAAACGAACAACTGCGACATCAGTGGGCGATTGTGATTGTTTCCGTTGTTGAATTAACACCGTTAATTAAATCAATACATTATTATTAAGCAAAGTCAAGCTGCATTGCGGGTTTTGTCGTGCACGCGGTATTTGGTATCCGATTAGCGTTTTATGACATCAGGAGATTTGTGTACTTTCCACTTAAGGTGGAATGATAGGATGGAGGATTCATAATTTAACTTGATTCTTTCATATTGATGTGATTGTCAAAGTTGTAGTGCGATATCGGTCGTTTTTATGAGAATATAGATGTTTTTGTATATTGATAATTATGTCAGAAGAATTGTCAATTTATATTGTCTTGTGTATGTATGTGTGAGTGTGTGCGTGCGTTCGTGCAGCTGTGCGTTATTTATTTAGTACACATGTTTGTTGCTTTGTCATAACAATGTTTCTAATAATAATAAATCATGCAGCTATTTAATAGTGTAATTATATTATTCTTTTATATCAGTTTACCAAAAAACCAATTAGTTTTATATGTATATGAAAAATTAAACATTTAGGAATGGTAATTATCCCCACACTTTTTGAAAAAAAGGTTATCTGTGTTTATATATATTGTGGTTATCTCCGCCGTCCGTCCGTCTGTCCGTCCGTCCTGGCCAATATCTCCTCCTACACTATAAGCACTAGAACCTTGAAACTTACACACATGGTAGCTATGAGCATATGTGCGACGGTGCACTATTTGGAATTTTGTTCTGACCCCTGGGTCACTCATTTTTTTAGGTTATTTTACATTTACTTCTTTATTTCTACACCGATTCACTTCAAATTGATACTGGACCTTTCTTATGACAAAACGGTCAATCTCAACCATGCATGGCCCCATTCCCAACCCTGGGGCGCCCCGCCCCGCCCACATAGGCCACACCCACCAAAAATTGCCATTTACTATAATTTCTTCATTTCTACACGGATTTACTTCAAATTGATACTGAACTTCTCTTATGACAATACGGTCAATCTCGACTATGCATGGCCCCATTCCCAACCCTGGGGCACACCTATGTCAAACATTCGGTGTGGGGATACGCGTCGGCCTCTGCCGCGCCATTTATAGTTATTTATTTATTCTAGTTACAATTCGGCATTGTAAGGGCAACAACATATGAACATATTGCTAATTACAGCTTAAACTCTAACACTAATTGATCTTGAGTTAATGCATTGGAAAAAAAGACAAATAATATTTATCTAAAATAAATAAAAAAAGAACGGCGCATATGGTATATATATATACGAAGTCACGTTGCGGGAATCTTTAGCCGAGACTTCCGGTGTCTACTTGAACCATCGCCTGAACTGGTACACGAATTCTTTGTAGCACGTGCTCTGTGTCGTTTGACCCGTGTGCCGCCGGAAGTCCACGTAAGCCACCATAGGGTCGCGCATCGCCACAGGCATGTTTAATAGCATGTCCCCAAAGCCGAGAAGTGCCCGGATTTGGGCGCAAATATCCTGAAACAAACATAGACATAGGTGAATTCGTTCAGTTTAACAATCTAGCCATGGTCGTTTTAATTTTGATTTACCTAAAGGACAATGATTTGTAGCATCATATTGTTCACAAACAATGTATTTAACTTGTGAATAATAGGACCTCTTTGGTCATATAGTAAGTGTGCATAATGCGTCAGGATAATATATGTTCATTGTTTTATATATCACGAACGATCTGTTCACAATCTTAACAAAGTATTCGAAGACTAATATATCAAACAATGAAAGACTATGTCGTGTGTGTCGCATAGGATGTGAATTGTTACACCAGTCCTGTGACAAATGAGGTCCTGATTTAAAAAATGTGAATCATAATTACGTGTGAAACATGTGGTCATACAATGATGCATAACACGGACTTAACACCATGAGTATTTATAAATATATAGCTTTATTTCGAATTGCGGCATACAACATAGTGGACACGTATTTCTGTTGGGTATCGAAATGTTATGAAACAATTAGTATTATTGGTCAGAGAATATGTTGACAAGCGCTAAACGTAGTACATCTTTTGCAATGCAAATATCTAGATACTGGGATTTTAAATCAACAATACACAGCGTTTGAAACAAGAGAAGTAAGAAAATATCAATAAACGCAGTATATGTTTGGTATTGCGGTAGTTATCTCGCTTGCGAAAAATATATTTAAAAAACTGCCCAAACAAGAATAGCCGTTTTAAATACTTTGCGCAAAAAAAAAAAAAAAAAAAAAAAAAAAAAANAAAAAACTTGTTGATTATATTCTTTAGCTAGCGAGGGAGCATGTTAAGAAGACGTGTTGACAGATTTTAGTTATTCATCTGTGAGCTTTTCGAATTGTATTATTGGTTCAGTAGTTCTATTTATATTGCATGAGACGCTTCCACTAAACATTTGTAAAAATCACCATACTGTATGTTAGTTGGACGTAACTACCTGTATATTCATCCATTCACTATGTGCAACATTAAGAGCAATTTACGTATTAGGCAGTGAAAGAAGAAACAACATTACAACGTTAGTACACACATTTTTGCACATACATGTATACAAACACTGTTTCGGGTGTTTATTAATTCATGAATTCTTCACGTTATCAGTTTAAATCATGACTTAAAAAATGCCAGAAACTATGCTTGTGGTCTATATCATAGTGTACATGTATACAGTTGCAGAAGTGTTCTTACGCATCCGTATATAGATGACAATAAAGTAGTGACGCCAAGGTATGTATACACTGCTTTCCACATAACAATTCCCATATGTTCCGATTGTGCCGGAAATGTCCGAACATCGCCAGGTTTTCACGAGATCTATGCATTCGATGCGGTTGATAGCGGGTCCCTGGTCTAATGGTAACATACCTGCGCCAGAACTCAGGGGTCAGGGTTCGATCACCAGCGCAACCTGACCTACTTATTCGTCTTTTGCAATAGATGGTAAACTGAGAGTGAGTGAACTGAGTGCTTCGCGCCGGGCTCGCAAAAACGGGGTCTCCTCTTTTTCTCTGGGATGGAGCGTCTCATGTTTATCTCAATCTTTTACCCAAAGAACAAGTCTTCTGGGGCGCTGGCCACATGGGAGAGAATCCTAGATGTTTTACACACAAGCACACGCTACTCATTCGATCAACTGCTCGCGCACGCGCCGGTCGAGACCGGAGATCAATTTCGGAATGGAATGATATATTTCGGATGCCTAAATGCCCACAATATAATGTCAGCATCACAACTAAATAATTCATAAATTCGGCAATAATGGTAAGTGGCCAAAATTAGGCCGGGAAAACAAGAACATACGCAGTTTGTTGGAGGAAACAGAAAAAGTTCCCCAGGACATGGTTATTGGTTTTGTTTCTTCATACATCGTTGGAGTCAATAGTATACAGTATTTGTTTTTGTCATTCAAATATTATTGCTTTTTCAATAATATATTTGTTTGATGAGCCTGACAAATCAAACAGGTTAGAGAAGTACATGTAGACACAAAGACGATCACGTAAATTATTAAATGAACTGAAAGTCATGCTATTGTTTCTATGCTGTATGGTGTCACGCGCAATTTACATGCCACTATTTTTGTTAATGTTTAATGAACTTGAGAATATTGCTCGTTTATCATTGTCCTACATGTTTTTACTCCTTTAACAAAATTGATTTGGTAAAAAATTACTACGCCATTGTGTTAAACTACACTATTTAAGAACAGCCTTAATTGTGTTAGTGAGTTATTGAAGTTAGTTCCGTTAGATATCATCCAATTTCACGCTGTATTCAAAGAATCTTCGCGTATATGCACGCTTTTTAGTAAGCCTCGTTCAATATCTCAAAATAGCTATCGGATATCGTCGCATGAATCATATGTGTTGAATAATGTACAAATAGATACAGTTGTCCGGTTTATGAACATTACCTCAGAACCAACGTACCAACTAGGGTAGGGAGAATTGTCTGTTGAAACCCCTCTATGCAAAAAATAGCGTACGCACATTTGTCCGTATATACAGATGTCCGCCTTTCTCAAAATAGCTTACGAACAATTGTCTGTTGAAACACCTCTATGCAAAAAATAGCGTACCTAAATTTGTCCGTATATACTGTAGTGCGTTCAGTTACAGCGAACGTTCGCCAACGATCGTTCGTTTCCGATTCGGTCTTATTGAACGATAAGTTCGGCGCGAGCGTTTCAAGATGGCGGCTCCCAGAGAATTGATTGCGATTTTGATGGAGGAAATCGCTAATAACTCAGAAAGCACTTAACCAACACAATACACTTTGTTTATTATTCAATTCATTTTATGTACTACAAAAAAAAATGAAAACATATCGAAGTTACACTGAACAACAACAACTAACTTGTCAGCCAGCTTGGTTTCGCTAGCGAACTATAGCGAACTACATGTACCTCCCGAGAGGGTTCGCTTCGGTTCGCGAACGTTCGCGGCGAACCGAGCGTTCAATAGCGAACGTTCGCGACCGTTTGCGAACTATAGGGAACGTTCGCTGTAACTGAACGCACTACAGATCTCTGCCTTTCTAAAAATAGCTTACGACCAATTGTCTGTTGAAACCCCTCTATGCAAAAATAGCGTACGCACATCTGTCCGTATTTTGAGATGTCCGCCTTTCTCAAAATAGCGTACGAACAATTGTCTGTAAAAAAAACCTCTATGCCAAATATAGCGTAGCACATTTGTCCGTATATACAGTTATCCGCCTGTGTCGAAATAGCATAAGACCAATTGTCCAAAAAATGGCGTCCACCCGTGTCAAAAATAGCATAAGAACATTTGTCCGCAAAAACCTAATGTCACCCTGTGTCAAAAAAAGCGATAGAACAATTGTCCGTACAAAAAGGGTGTCGGCCGGTGTCAACTCGACAATAACCAACGACACTCAATACATGTCGCAGTATAGTTTTGACAAGACATGATGCATCGAACATTGAATGTCGTCCGTCATTGTCGAGTGGAGTGTCGTTGTTAAATGTCGAGTGTCGTGTCGTGTGTCGTATACTGAATATCGCGCGTCTGCTCCAGAACGCGTCACATGATATCAATGACAATCGCCAATAGACAGGAACGCCTGGCAGTCTATCTTTATTCCGCCTAGCGATCGGGAGGTAATGGGTTCGATCCCCACTGTGTGAGCGTTCTTCAGATCTCCCCCAAAGACACCAAGTACAGGTTCTAGGCACAGGAAACGGAATCGATAGCGTTTCAAATAAGTAATAAGTACTTTAAATAAAATCGAGCTAAAATAAATAGTTTTAAACTAGTCTATCAATTCCAACCTTGATATGCTCGAAGTCTGTGATACCGATGTCCGGCATGACGCTGGCGTCCATGCAGATCAGGTGCCGCCCGCAGATGCTGTTCGAGGTGATGCATTCCTGCCATAGGGAATAATTGAATAAAGTGCGTGCACGTGCGGACTATGGTTTGTTGATTAATCATAATGATTGTTCATTCACTTGTGGAGAAAATTAGTTCACGTAAACAATTTGGTTAGATTTTATGGAAACGTTTACCCTGAAGCTTAATATGTGTAAGAATCGTTGGAGAACAGAACTTCGTTGCATATCAGAAAATATAAAAACTCACAATTTAAAACAAATTGTAGAGTAACACTCGATTGTTTGGTTAATAAGATTTCATTCTTAACAGATGCAGATAATGACACCTTGTTTCCAGTTTGGACAAGTATGATTCATACAAAATGCAGCTCTTAATACCTTAAAGTTTGATATTATACTCGTTCATACTTAAGAATTATGAGGCGCGAATTTAAGGATTTGGAGTTGCAAGGACGCGAGAGTAATAATCAAATGACGTATGTTTAAATCATAACTTGACATTACGGAATAAGAAATTCAACGTTTCATGTGTGATCATATAATTACGCGGTAAGTACCCTGTACTGTGGATACCCGATGGATGTTATCCAGTGGGCCAGATCGTCAGTGCTCCAGAATATCACCATAGGCACGTTACTATGGGCGTCCGCCTGAAGGACGTAACGGCTGACCCGTTCCGACATTACGTTAGCGGTGTGGACGAAATATGCGTTTAATAGTCTGATCGCTGTAAATAATGTTTATAATCAGTCTATAAATTGTAAGCCAAAGCGACGCAGATGTTCATATCTAGAAAATCAACCACTGGCGAAGTCATTGATAGTTAATTGAAACGACGTCGTTTCTAACGTCATGCCATTTTACTGACGTCATTTCAAAACATGACGTCGACTGACAATTATGACGTTATGTTTATTTCCATTTTGGAATTATCATATTACTTACATTTCTATATGGGCATATTAATGTGTTAATGTCGCATATCAGCACAGTCTCTTTCGATTCGGCGCAATTTAAATGAACGGGTGTACTTATTTAGCCGCTCATTAAATTATGTTAGAACCTTTAAAGGCTCGTAAATACTAGTAACGAAAGTAACTTATTTTGCGCAAAGTGGGCTACAACAACTATACCCACACACTCACCACTGCGCAAAATCAGAATTATTTATGCAAGTAAATAGGTCATTGAAGTTATTAGAATTTTCGTAATTTAATGTTGATGTCACTGTTATTTATTAGTATAATTACTTCTATATTATGTAAAGATATGATAACAATGAATAGTTGCAAGTGTAACTTCATAATTTAATTGTTGAACACTCGAATAGTTTTACAAAGTGAAAGTGTTTGTGTTTATATCAGCCATGTTTGATAAACAGAAAATATAATGTTTGAACTTATAAAAGAGCATTCTGGGTAGTTTATTATATTCGTGCATTTACAATTAAAAGTAACACTCGTCTTTGATATTGTGTATTGTATTGATTTGTTATAATTATGACCAAAGTTGTATTCATAATTATGTAAAAATGTCAGTCAAAGACGAGTGACATTTACAGCGCCCATGACGGTTTTTAGTTGTTCGCGCTAGCGAGCAACTAATGTAGAGGGAGTTTTGCAAGCCATTCTGCTGCTTAACTACGCTAGGAACGATAACCACCGCATCTGCCTGTATAACTCTGTATCGACCATGTTTCCGCGCCAGCGAAACAGGTAAACATGAGAGAAACATCTCTCCAATACACTACATAACTAGTGTTTTACAAACTGTTGAATGGGGTTAAGAGGTATTATCAACAATTGGCCATGCTTATCAGCAACGTAATAAATAATCACTTAACAACACATAATCACACATGCATGCAGAATTTACCATGTGCAGGTAAAGAACCTGTTTATATAATATAGTTTTCACACATACAATCAAGAGTTAAAAATGGCCACAACTATAAAGTCTTTGAATTGGACTAAAAAACTGAATGGAATTCCTAAGTTTTCGATAATACAAATTTCAGATTATATAAAAGAAAATGGAACAAAATAGTGCACTTGATAAAGGTTACAACTTTTCATAGGAAGTTACATTCATGAGGCTTTTTGTTTTCTCCGGATCCTGTCTTTCCAGATCTGAAATGATAGCATACAAAAATCCTAAGAATATAATTTAATAAATGTAAAAAGCCCTGTTTAAACAGTTATTTATTCTTAGTTTAAATACTGACTTTTCTTGTAATTTATAGCTTATATAAAATTATGTTCTGAACCTTAACGGCAGTATGCTACATATGTGTTTCTTACGCATAAATTTGGTCTTTAGATAAAGAAATAATTAATAACTTACCTTTTTTTGTTTTTCACTATCTGGAAATTTGTGCATTGAAACATTTTCATCAAATCCTGAAGCTTTGCAATTAGGAACACAACAATAAAACACCATAATTGCAGAGGAATGTATACAAGTCAGTGATAAACTGATATGTACAGCTGGCTGAGAAAATCTCTGTTTACCTGTTTCCATTCACTGGCGTTATCTTGTCGATACAGTGTTTAATTCACCACTGGTACACTGCATACAGCGAGTGTATGTGTGTTATCAATAGTGTTTAACAGCATGTGCCACGACATTGGCCAGTCTAGTGTTTAACAGGTTGTGCGACGACATTGGCCAGTTTTTCATTGAAATCTGTACATATTGGCTGCTTTCAGGGAAAACGGGGCTTAATGCATGTCAAATAAGATTATCCTGTGCACACTGATTAGCCTGTGCAATGCGCACAAGCTAATCAAGGACGACACTTTCTGATTGTATGGTGTTTTTCGTTAAAAGAGAGTCTCTGGTACTGGAATGACAATTAATGCATATGAATTAAGCCCTGTTTTCCCAAAATGAAGCTTAATTTATCATTTTTATTAATGATTTGAAAAAAAAAACACATCTCGACCTGTGCTTTAAGACACACTCTTTATAAATTTGAATGGGTTGTGTTCATTTCAAACTTGCGATATAAAAAGCTATAACATAATTTTGAAAACTGAGTTGCGTCTAAGATCATGCAATAGCGAACAACTTCAGTGCCTTCAGCGCTTTGTTTTTTTTCCATCTGTTGTGTGTTTTGGGAGCGCTCATTGTGTGCTATGTGAGCATTCTGTCGTATGTGCGCTTTAGCATTATAATTGCACGAGATCATTTGTGCGCTTTTGGGGGCTATAAAGGGGGCGAAAAATGCTAATACAATGACTCTGAACTTTGTTTTCATAGGCATGACGCCTATTTTATTTGATTATTCTCAAATCTAAAGCAACTTAAACCATAAATAGAGAAAATATTTAAATTAGGAATAAAACTATTTATTTACTTATTTGAGACATTTTAACACTATTTAAGAGAGTTGTGCACATACTTACTTCAACTTATATAATTATGAAATAAGACCGTTAATAAAATACATGCATAACTGTTAAATGTGTGTGTTTTTTTTATTTGAGATTGTAAATATATACGTGTACTTGTTTATCATACCTTATTGTGAACAAATGAATTATAGACATGTTTTTTACTATTGAGTTTATATTTTCACCTTGTTCTGCAAAGAACTTAGGTAAAGGAGTTTAATTTTATTTCACTGTTTATCAGAGTCCACTTTAGTTTAATGTTAGAAAGAGAAATTCGAGAAAAATCACCGCTCAGCTCATGCCATTATTATACATACTTGCGTAGTCGGAGGTTAACACATTTATGCCTAGTGGACTCTCCCATCCTTCTAAATTGGATCAATTTATTTCCAAAATTAGGGATGTCCAGTATATATATTTCTATATTGAAAATATTTCTTACAGAAATTCCTTTTAGCAAACAGAGCAGACCCTGATGAGACGCCGCATCATGCGGCGTCTCATCTGGGTCTACGCTGTTTGCCAAGGCCTTTTTTTCTAGACGCTAGGCATAAAAGGGTTAATATAAACTGACTTAGAAACTTTCCGGATCGAAACCGCAAATTATATTTCAATAATATGAGCCACCCGATATATTAAGAGCAGAAGAACGTTATCGCCATTTGTCTCGTCAACCCATAAAGGTCGTCTGCGTATCATATTGTTTTCCTGTCCTTTGAATTCCGTGAATGCGCCGTATACATGGTGGAGCGCTGGTGTCGACATGTTTCAATAGCCAGTTATGGAAATATCAGATGCCATTTCAGTTCAGTCCAGCGAGCGATTTCAGATCGATTTGTGTCTCATTGACTAGTCGGAACCAATACTCGCAGAACACCAGACGATCTTTTGCCGCCATTTTAGATTTAAGTCGAGTTTTCGCAAGAAGGAGTTGCTGTAATGTAGTGTGATAAATTATAGACGTTTTCCAACAAAATGTCGTTTGCTCAATATGTTATATGTGTGATCTGAGTGATTGAAACATTGATTAGAACTCGATAAGTGTGCGACCTTCGCCAACAAGATTCGGCCAGAGAATCGTCGCCATTTATTCAGTGCAAAGTTTTATTTTATATTGATATTGATGATCCATGAAGATGGCGGACTCTTTACGCGCTATTTACGTAGCTCAACGCACGCGCTAGTTAGCGGGATGTAAAAGTATGACAAGGTAAGAGTCGTTTGGTCGTCTGTGTGATGTTTATAATGACACCGTGATCCGAATGAGTTGCGGATGATGCTACGAGCGTTCGGGTGTAGTCGATTTGAAGAAATAATAAAGTTTAATGTTATATACAATCATGCAACAAGTATTGTGTGTGTATGGGTAAGTGTGTGAGTGTGTGTGTGTGTGTGTGTGTTTGTGCGTGAGTGCGTGTATGCGTGCTTTTATAAGTTATTTTAAATGAAAATACCAAAAATGATAATGTAGTATTATACAGGTAAATTATATTGATGGTATTCGGATGTTATAGGTGTTATTGTTAATAGATTTTGTATCATTCCCAAACATCTGGCGATATTGCGGCTATATTAATATTAATTTTATTTTGACAATTGAATTCGCTTAAGCACTTCGATTGAAATTTATTAACTGTGCTGTAAACAATTCGAAATAAATCTTTAGGAAATCACAAGTTTTATTATTTGTAATCCGAAACAGATGGATATGGTGTCCGCCTAGCGACCAGGAGGTCTCGGGTTCGATCCCCACTGTGGAAGCGTTCTTTAGACATCAAGTATTCTAGTCCCAGGACTCGAGAGCGTTTCAAATAAGCTTTCGATGCAATCTAGCTTAAATAAATAGGTTTAAACTAACTGGAATGGTTTAATGTATAAAACTTAAATTGCAAGAGAATATTCCTATAAATGTCTGTTTTTAAAATTCAAGACTAATCTTAGTTTTACTTTGTACTTGTACTATACATAATACATATAATTTTGTTGCCTGTTATAAACAAAAAGAATTTAAAAAAAACGCACAATACACTCTTCTGTTGGCAGAATTATCCTTGATACAACAAAATGACGCTCACGTTTTCCTTCTTTAATTGTATTTAGATGCGTTTCATGGGTATATATACATATGCATCGCCTTATGTGAAAAGGGGGTTTAATGCATGTGCGTAAATTGTCGTCCCAGATTATTCAGTGTAGTTCGCACAGGCTAATCAGGGAATGACACTTTCCGACCAAAGTGGATTTTTGCTAAAAAGAAACTTTCTATAAACGAAAAATATCAGAAAAGCGGAAAGTGTCGTCCCTGATTAGATTGTGCGGACTGCACAGGGTAATCTGGGAAGGCACATTACGCACATATCCACAATTTTTTTCTTAAATTAACATATGCTATGTATTTTTTCTATATTATTACAATCATTACTCAAGATGAATTAGTATCATACTTCCTTCAACCTTTTAACTTTTTTTTTACTTTACTTAAATAATTAGTTATGTATAGCAAAATAACATTAAGTGATTCTTAAACAAGAAAAGAATCAGATTTACAACAACTATGGTTACAGTGTTCAAACAAAATAAAACCTAGTTAATATGTAAAATTTGCTAGTGTCATTAAAAATGGACATTTTTAACAAAGTTTGATTTTACACTTAGAGTGCAGTTTACAGCACAATCAATACAGACTTTATGATCAGTATGCAAACAACATAGTAACACTTGATCAAGTAAACACATTTTGCAAGTTTCATATATAATGCGAGTAGTTGTCGTTTACGTTTGTATCACGAAGAAGGAGCATTTTGCAGTTTATTATTATTTTTATTTTATTTTGCGTTTTTAAGCTATCCGAGATATCTTTAATAAGTATTTTTACTGTGTTACAATCCCATAATAAATGAGTAATTGATTCTTCTGACATTTTGCAAAAAGTGCAAGTATTACCATCCGACAAGCCCATTTTAAAAAGGAGAAAGCTTGTTCCCAATATTCTGTTGATAATCCTGGTTTGTAGCCATTGCATATATGTATAATTCGTTTTTTTTTTGTTTTTTTTTTTTTTTTAATTTGTCCATTGACATTTTTTTATTGTATGGAATCATCTGCAAATTATTCATTCCATTTTATTTGGCATGTAGGGATTTCAGAATTCCATTTTAACATATTGTATAGTAACTTATTACATGAATTCAGAATGATAGGTTTTATATAGGTCGGCAAAATGGGATATGAATGTACTTTATGCTCTTTTAATTTTACATTTTGCATTGAGACAATGTATGTGGAAAGAACCTTTCTTATACTTTCATAATGGAAAAAGTCTACCGGTTTATTCATTTTGACTTGTAGCTCTTGCAGTGACAAAATGTGCCAACTGTCTTTAATAATATCTTTAACATACCGAATGCCATTATCATGCCAATATTTCCAAAAAAATGTATTTACACGAATCTTTATACACTTTAGAAATTAAATTTTCGACAGGTCTTGCAAGCAGGTATGTACTGTTGCATGGAAATCCATATTAAAAAAGTATTCTACGCCATAAAGACAATACCCCGAAAGAAGCGTGGATAATTTAATAATCACTAACACGAAGTTCCCTTCTCGACAAAAGTTGTGCAATGCCTTCAGCGTTTTGATTGCAACGTGTAAGATTTCCGGCAGCATAAGAGCAATCTTTTGTAAAGCCTGTTACAATGACTATGTTATACTGGAACCGTAAATACAGACCACATGAAAAAACTTTGAAACACAATGTGTTCATTATACAACTTGTATTAATCATGTTACCATATGGTGACAAAGTATGGTACATACACTGGCCCCACAAAATGTCATTGTCACCTAATATAACGCTAAGTAGAGAGGAGAACATCACGAATGATTGTGACTCGTCATATGCACTTTGTTAATTTTTTTTCCTTGGATTGACATGTAATTGTTTCATACTATCCAAAGTAAAGTAATTTTTCATTTCAAATGTAACATCATATTCGTTATGTATTATGTCATTTGTACACAAGTACATAGGAGACGTTGACCCAATATTTTAAGTGTTACTATACTCCTGACCGATAACACTTATTAACTACGCCCATTTAAAAAAGTATCATGTCCCTGACCGATAACAGAATTTTAGCCTTTTCCACATTTGAGATTATCCTGCTTGTCTTCAATGTTTAATCATTTGTTAATCATGTCCACTTAGAACTTTTTTTGTAGGAATGTCGTGAAAACACAAAAATCGCCCTGGGTAGTTTTTGTAAAAAGCGTTGATGAATGAGGGATGATTTCAACAGTTTTGATCAGGAAACACGCAAATAGTACAGTAATTTACATACGTAAAATAGTACCTGAAAGAATTAAAAAAACTTAATCGTTAAACAATCACGTAAATACATACTAAACAATCACCATCGTAACCGTAAACTTTAAACAATAGCGTGCATGTTAATATGCATCATTTAAAAATCTCAAAATATACAATCATCCACTGTGGCAATTAAAGTGTCAATCATTTTTTAGTTGGCACTTTCGTTGTGTTTGCACCAGTTTTACGCATCTTATTGTAATACACTATTCTGTTTACGATGTTGTTTTCAGCCATTAATTTCCTACATATTTCGCAATACATTTACGTCATAATTGAGAATACGTCATGCAACTGATCGATTTCGTCATTTCTACACAAGACAACAATTCTGTTTTTTGTTCATTCAATTTCGTGTTTGCCCCGTAAAATTCAATATAAATCCACATCACACACGCAGCACAAATTTAAAAATCGACAACTAAATGTTGGCTTTCCCAACTTTCTCCAGAGTAATCGTCAGCATTTCAATACTAAATGCATCATTTCATTGTATAAACAATCGATCAAACACTCACTTGTTAAGAATTCCACTGGCTGTGAAAACTTAGAATCCGTATTGAATATGTGGTGTATTAGTTGAGTGTCAACATTTCAAACTTTTGACCCAACCATTCATGTAGACATCAATTGGCTGTCTGCGGGAGTTGATAGTTAAACTGACGTCATTTTAGTTTTGGTATCTCAAGACAAGAAACTGTTTTTCGCTTCGATTTTTTGCTCATTGATTAAATGTGTGTTTTATAGTTAATATTCATGATTTCATTAGAACTTTTTCGTGTGTGTAATGTTCAATACACATCGAATCATGTTGATGTCTCCATGCTGTCTCATTTGCACATTGTGCCGTTCTGTAAATCACAAAATATTTGCGGTTTGTTTTATTTTACTTGTTTATGGTCTAGTTTTTTTTACTTTTTTAAAGTGGTATAATAAATATAATTTGTGGTTGGTGACTTTTTATATCATGCGATATCAGACTCGTCCGATACGTTGTGTGAAACGGAACGGCAATCCTCGCCTTTTCCTACTCTATATCAGACTCGCCTGCTATCACGTGATATCAAAAGTCACCAACCATAACATTTCTTTTTATTGACCATCTTTTTATATTTAGATTTAATGTTTGGTTATATAAGTGTAGTATAATATATGAATTAAAGAAACACACTCGCATATAATTATATTAACCAAAGTTAAGTCGACTTCGTTGTAATACTGGGTTTGGCATGTATTTTAACCGGGTAATCCCAAATGTTTTGCATTCACC
>VMBQ01001275.1:111159-132775 GCA_007657795.1 Dreissena rostriformis
CGTCCACACATCTGTCCAAACACACAGACTGTAGCCGTCCACACATCTGTCCGAACACACAGACTGTAGCCGTCCACACATCTGTCCAAACACACAGACTCTAGCCTTCCACACATCTGACTGTAGCCCTCCACACATCTGTCCAAAAACAGTCTTTTCCTACGAATTCCAAATATTATCGTTGTGTCGCTTAACAGCTGCCAGCATAAATCTACACTTGTTATCGATGTTTACGTCTGCTAAAGAACGCCACAACGCGCCAAAATTACGTCAGGATTTTTTTTTCAGACTGCGTCACAAAGTTTATCGGTTAAAAAATACGTATATTTATGTAGATCAAGTCCTATTTTATGTATGCACCATACATAAAATAGGACTTGATCTACATAAATATACGATTTCGTTGATAAAACGGAGTTAATGTACAGTCGTAAACGACTGCATTAATCTCGACGATGGTATACAATCGTAAATATTGATAAAACGGCCTCCGGAAGGTTGCTCAATATATGTTTGTCATTGCCCCGATGCCTGTTAGACGCATCTATGAAGATCTAATTGAGATACCATAACATACAAGTATGCTGAACGCTGGTGTTTCCTCATGCCTGAATACGGGTCTTGACAAGTTCATGTATGCTACAAAGGGTTGCATGTCGTGCCTATAGAAGCTCAACTTGTCACACAAAAAACTTTAAAATATTTTGGTATGATGATTAATATAGCAGAGCTGACGCTCGTTTTCTCTGATGTGAAGTGTGCATTAGAAATGGGTTGCACGTGCGGTACGAGCATGTGTTCACATACTTTGCTTAACAATCGATGAGCGTGCAGATGTCTTATTGTAAATCAATGTCTTTTAATCAAATGCGAACACATGATTAACATTGTTTTAATCAAATTGGTTGAATACAGAATGCTAACAACACTCAATAACAGTTGCACAAATCTCTTATCTATTTGCACGTGCAGCACCATGCAACCACCATTTTTATACTGATCGCTGCAGAGTAAAGTTATGGACGGGTTTCATTGATTTTTTTTTTATTCCGACGTCTTTCTTGAAAAAAAAACGAGGGAAGCACGCACACACACACACACCGTAGAGCCGAAAGGGCGTATTCATTTTAACAAAATATAACAATTAAGTGGCTTCCCCGATGAAAATAAACGCGACTCCTAAACGTAAATCACGAACACGCCATTTTGTAAGTCAGTTCCAATTAACCTCACTTTGACGCTGTCAGCTCCCTTAAACGCATGCCCCCCACCCCACCCCTGTTTATGGTGACTTGTTGAAATCGCTTTGCAGCTAAATTAGTCACGGTGCCTATACCACGTGGCTTTTTAAGATCTGTGTTGGGAGAATAGAGCGCGACCCAGATAACATTTTTAAGGATGTCTTTTTTAATATTTCACCATTTTTAATGCTAAAAAGAGAGAGCCCGCTCATTCGTGAGAGTTTTCTATAGGTATCATGATTTTTTTTAAACAAATAAGTATTTTTTCAGTTAAGTGCAACCGCGCGCTTGAACGGTTAAAAAATGTCGGATCAGTGTGGGGACTTCATATTACAAACGCGCGNATTCATAACAATACACGTAATAGAACAGTGATCAAAACCATGCCTTGCAACAATCAATAAAAAGCATTGGGGGTTTAAACCGATTGAAAGGCACGCCAAACCTCTCATTTAGTCCATAAATAATCACAAAACACACACACGCAACATGTACTTGAGTAAGAGAACAAATCATAGAATAACTAAGTATGTAACATGTAATTCTAACAATACAGCCCCATATTCGAGCTTATTTTAGAAACGGTTTGTTATAAGTGATAATACAAAAATCGTACAAGAATAAATATTATTCAATACCTAAAAGCGGCTATGCTCACTTCTTCATCCTTAAAGAAGCAGCTAGTACATTTTTTCCATTTTATTTTCCGGTTTCAATTATTTTATTCATGTCATAAAATATGTACATACAATCAATTAACAAAGAAATTTACATGCATATACTTATTTTACCATATGCCATACTTATTTATACATAACGCAAGTGATTCGTAACAAAAAAGATTTCAGATTCACAATTACATTTTAACTATGATTTCAGTGTTGAAATAACATACAAACCATATAAATGTTAGCTTTGCTAGTTGCATTTATAATATACATTATGAACAAACATTTGATTTAAAACAAAAAGTGCATTTTTACAACACAATCAATTGTTATTTTGAAACAAATATGCAAATTACAAAACAAACCTAATCAAGTAAACACAATATACAAATTTCATATATAATGATGGTTGCTAGGTAAACAGCAGTTTTTTTCTAAATGAAATTATTAATTACAAAATATAAAGAAGCAGTAAATGGTTCCGTTTCCAGTTGGGATATACTTGTAGATAAATTATCACAGATATAAAAGAATACTATTTCTACTGATATTCCGCCTCAAATAACATTGTGTTGACTACAATTCTTCACCTATCAAAATAATTGTAGTTATATCAACCGTATTTTGTGTTTACACAAATGTAATTGATCCATATATATAAACGTTGAAAATAAGGTAGAAGAGAGCGTCATTCTCTGTTATAATTAATCTTTTTTTCGAGAAAGTAGTGTGGAAGAAGAAAGAATTAACGTTGAAAAAATGTACGTTCGTAAACAGTATTCTATGCTTTGTACACATATATTTTTAACATTTATAATAAATCAGTACACGTATGTGTTTGTTTTTAAGTGTTCAATTAAAAAAAACAAAACAAAGAAAGCATGTACAATATACCAAACAAGATTAATAATTATGTGTTTCTTATTTCTATGTATTTGTTCGATATTGGTCATGTTATGTTCTAGATTATAATTCGTAAATGTTCTACACAATGTGTGTTCTTACGTATTTTATTTATAAACACTGTATGCTTATTATTGTTCTGTAGGTTCTTGGTCTTATTGATGTTTACCTAAATTAACTTATAACGTTC
Source organism: Dreissena rostriformis (assembly GCA_007657795.1). Taxonomy (NCBI): domain Eukaryota; kingdom Metazoa; phylum Mollusca; class Bivalvia; order Myida; family Dreissenidae; genus Dreissena; species Dreissena rostriformis. Next base: position 114,162 of record VMBQ01001275.1, read on the forward strand.
AGTATAAAAATATGTATGTGTAAAAAGTTGACTTTAAAACGGGAAGAATTGACATCAATTTAATCAAGAAAAAACTCTTGCCCTAACAATAATAACGTTAACACATTCCAATTAACCATGCTGTTTTCCAGTTTTCCTTTACAACGATATGTTTGGTTATCAGTGTCGAAATATCAATCCAGGACCATTGTTGGACTTGGTATGTTATTTCTAACGATTATCCAAGAATATACACGTTTTGTTTTATCAATTGCTTCTGTAACGCATCAATGTGCTACACAAAACCATCAATTACTACTTTAAAGCATCCAGTTGCTACATTATCGAATACATTCTATACATTGCTACTGTAACACATCAATGTGCTACACAAAACCATCAATTACTACTTTAAAGCATCCAGTTGCTACACAATCGAAAACATATTTTCCAATACTACAGAAACACATCAATGTGCTACATAAACCATCAATTGCTACTTTAAATCATCCATTTGCTACATAATCGAATACATTTCTTGCAACAGCAGACCGGCGCCAGGCCTCTCCTCTGGGTCTTGCGCCCAACAGCTCTCAACAACACGTGCCAGACCCTCCGGCATTGCGTGCTTGGTATTGCAATCAGGATTCGGTCTGCAGGTTATGGATCGAACCTTTTTCAAATCTACAGCTGCCCGTCTAGGACAAAAGAACGATTAAAAGTAAAAGGAAAACTATTAAAATATTTGATACAGGTTTGCGGTTTGCAAAAAAAAGACCTCGTTTTAGGCATGTAGAATATTGAATATACTTATAACCTGCTGTTTTCTCTTGGCTGGTTTACATTTATAAAAACTCGTAAATGAGCAGCCCATTTCTGTTTGCAAACATGTTCATAGTGAGAACNACGGACAACCGGACAGACGGCGGAGATCACCACAATATCCCCACCTTTTTTTCAAAAAGTGTGGGGATAATAAACCATGATGACAATTATTATAAAACATGGAATTGACATATATCAGCATTTTCCTTAAATATATTTGCGCATAAACGAGACTTTTAACAAAGCAATTATCTACTGATAAAAGCGTGCACAAAATCAATACCAAACTGCTCCACTGGGATTTGAACTCGCGCAACTAAAAATCGCGCACATCGATGATCATTTTAAAGACCACAGTACCGTTATCAACAGTGCGCATGCGCATATCGGTACTTTTTACTGATACAACTATTAATACTATAGTCTCAGCAATATATTTCTACATACTAACTAATATCGTATGAGCCGTTGCTTCGCCCCTTTTAACAGACTTAAAGCGTACAAATAGAATTCTATGTTAACCAGCCTTTATATCTGACCTTTTTAGTACTTAACACAGCATTTATGTTATTACAATAAACCTCCCATACCAAGTCTTACCTCCCATACCAAAGTTCCCACAGCAGTGTTCCCAAATCGAATATATCCGTGTGTTTACCAATGTTTCCTTGTATAATAACCTCCGGAGCCAAAATCCTAGATCCATCATTTATATTTGTATCCGGCTTACAAGTCGGTCCACAGAGCTTCACTGTCCCGTTTTGTAACTGTGCATAAAGTGTTTTTTTTTGCATAAAGTCAAGTCGTTACTCCATTTAAACAATAATAAACACATGTTGTATGCGTTCAAACCTCACAACTTATTAACAACTCCAAATACCATGTTTATGGATATATATGTTTAACAATATATAGCAGTTGAAAGGCGATGTCTTACCAAAACACCTCTCGGTTGAATTTTCCTATGGGCAAAGCCTTTCCCGTGGATGTACATTATCGCAGAGCACACATCGTGTCCTGTTCGGCCAAAGAAATCTGACGCTTGATCTCTGGATTTTGGTGGAATATTTCTTAACGAAGAGAAACGTTGAATAATCATTAATCGACGCTAGATAATTAGTAATCGAACAAAATGTTTCAATCAATATACAAGAAGTTTTAACTTCCCTTATGTATATACTGTCAGATACTGTATACGAATATCAGATAAGCATACATTTTCAGATTGGAAATAAAACAATATACAAGAAATAGTACGCGTAAGAAATAGTTCCATTTAGTAACTAGTAACGTAAGCGTGATACAAATAAACGCTACGAAGGATACTTACCCACATTGGAGTTTGGGATTGTTAAATACATAATCTTCCAGGTTTGTGTCGCATTTTTCGAACAGGAACATCAGCCGGAAACTACTCAACTTCTCGCGCATTCTGCCTCCAAACATGGCTGGCAACATGTCCGTGTAACATACTCCCTTGAATCTCACAATGTTCTCATGATGTAGCCTCCTGTAGCAGGTGTAAAGCATCTAGTAATTTGAACGACTGACTTGAACCCTTTACAAATCATTGAATTGTGTCGAAGTGTATTCAATGTTTAAGTAATTTTAACCTCTATAGTTTTTTTTAGATCACTGATCATGTATAAGGCTGTGTTCTACAATGCGTTGTTTTAACCGCGACCATATCGTTGGTGTGAATAAATTCCAAGTTAGATTACAGGTTCCATTAAAATAATACAAAAAATCAAAATACTTTAAAGGCAAAACTAATAATAAATTAATGAAATAAATAATATTAAAAACTAAAATATTTTATTAAAACACATAGTTGCAGAACTTAATGTATGATGTATGAATACCTGAATATTTCCAATTCAATCAAGTGTGTAAACATGGTAGCTGGGGATGTTTTAATAACTTTAAGTGCTACGTCTGTCTCCATGTATTTAGCTGCATAAACTTCCGAGAAATGTCCGGTGCCAATTTCTTTTACACGAGTTACATCCACACAGTTAAGGTAATCGCTGGCAAGATATTGTAGCTCAAACAATCTCACTGACGCAATTTGATCTTGCACGGTGGTCTTTATATCAGTAAATTCCTCAACAATCACGCTTGCTTTACGAGTGTCCTTCAAAATTGACTCCAAATGCACCATGTCTGCCTGCACTGATTCTGAAACAATACGGGCACTCATTTGATCTATTCGTTTCGTTAAGATGGACGCATAATTTGCCAGGACAATTTTGTCAAGTGCTTTCCTTTTCACGAATTCTTTCAAAGATTCCTGCAGCCACTTGTCTATAAAGGGTGATCTGTCTTTCCGAAATTCTTTCAATTTCCTTTCATCATTTACAAGTGATCCAATCGCAACCGGGATGGCAACCAAGACCGCAACTATGCCTAGTGGTATCCAGATCGGAGCTGTCATCGCAATAAATACCTTTCCACCAGTTGTAAAAGAGTTATCGACTGGTGTTTCAGCAGTCCCTACAGCGAATGATTATCAAATATAATTAAATCAAAATAGTAAAAATTGAATGATGTTTCTCAAAACTAGTTTACCGCTCCGTATTTATACATTTATGCAAAATTAAAAGGACATGAGAGGAAAATATATGAGTTTAGCATTTAAAATGCATAATCTTACTATTTTGAAATATATGGTGTATTCATGCTAGTCTTAATTACATTACAATGTGCAAATAACAAACCTTGAAAACCATTGTCTGGTTCGTTCTCAATATAAACAAGCCGTTCAACGTCTTCAAACTCTTCTCGCAGAGACTGAAATTTCTTTTCAAATTCCTCGTTTATCATTGTTACAGTACGTTGATAGTGTTCGGAGTCTTGCTCCCATTTCTGTATTTCTTCCAATATCAGACCCTGGATATACCTCTTCACTTCAGCTCTAATTTCGTCGATGTTATCATCTGGAAGGGCCAGGTCTTTATTGGCATAAAATCGACTCTTTACATCACTATGGATACTTGGTTGCTTCAGGTGTGTTTCTAGCAGCACCACCATCTGCGTACAACGTGATCGTGCTCGCTGCTTAAGGTCCTCTTTCATCTGTCAAACAAACAGAACAAACAAACGTTAACACTACAGCGTGTCTTGCAGAACGATATGAATTTGAATTACAATTAATCATAAACGCGTACCTTTCAGCATTAGTAACGTACACCTTAATAATCTAAAAATCATAAACATGATGAACAGACCCTGCGCAAGTACCTTTCTTGACTCCGAGTCGAATCTCTGCAGCTTTTTAAAAGCTTGCTTAACATCGTCTTTGGACTTACTGGTATCGTTGGCAAACTGTATCCTTACTAACGCATGTTTTCGAACGTGTTGTAACAGACTTTCCAACCAACTGAGAACCAATAAGAATCGTTTCATATGTATCAGCATTTAAAATATTGAAACGGTCATATAAGCGATTAGATTGTAAACAATAGTAAGTGCGTTGCCATTTAAACATAACTTTTAATTAATTATGAACAAAGCCTAACATTAACTTCGGTATATGTTTTGTTATATTAAATGTTCAGGTATTTAAACCAGAAAAGGTATGCCCTATTCGGATTTATTTTAATTTTAACATTTACCACCATAGACTAGTTAATGCACACTTATAAACCTAACCTGTAATGTTTCTGAAATTTCCCAGTCTGACTTGAAAGAATTACATTCCGGAATCCTTCGAGAACTTTCTTGAAACGATCGCTCATTACATTTCCAGAACGTCTGCATCTGCTTGCCTAATTTGAATAAGCAAAAGGGGGATTGTTAATTAACGGTCTATTACAAATCGAGAAACGCGCTTGGTCACATAGTTGTAAAGTACTAACATATATATCATTACTAAATATTATAAAATAATTACAATCGGCATACGTGTTATGGAAATGGTGTATGATAATTATTTAGCATAGATACTGTTTTATAATTTATAACGATTGTGATTATTTTATAATAAGCAATCAAGATACATCCGGTTATAACACAAAGGGGAGTACTTTAGGCTGTGTACTTAATTGACAGGTGACATTCGTTAAGGTAAAATAGTAAGGATTAGCGCTAATTGTTATCTATTGATTGTATTGTGTTTTTCAGTGGTGTGACGGTATACAGCCAACACCAGTAAATACTTTTGCATAATACGTTAAGGTTACTTGCCTCGGTGGTGCTCAACTTGTAAATTTGATCACGTTCAGAAATTCCAGGGAAATATTTCTGTATCTTCGTAACAATCCCTTTCCAGATTCTATTCTCTGCCCCCGGATCGGAGCGTTCCTTTTTCTCAACAATATCCCAATTATTGCATACAAACATCATACATTTTGGATCAAAACTATTTAAATTGCCTACTCGTGCTTCTGACTGTAGCTGTTTGCACAGGTGCATCATCTGAAATACCGGTACACATTTTTATTTTAATAAATTCATTTTTATCATTAGTTCATAATTCGTATATGTTGTTATCAAACATCATTGAAATTAATATACACTTTTGTATACAAATTGTTATCCTATACACATGTTTGTATGAGAAATGTACAAATATTAATTGTGCATCCAAATAAGTGTTAGTATAAACAAGTATCATTGGAACGAATATATTATACCTTTTTGTCTTGAACACCATCAGGACATGCGCTGTTTACTACATAAATGAGAATTGACGCATCCGCAACCGATTCCATGAACTCTTTAGGCAATACGTTATCTCCTCCTGGATGACTTAATATGGTAACGCTTTCCTATAACGTAAAGGAAGTCATTTAACTTATTGAGGTTTGGTTATTCATTCACATTTACAAATGCATTACGTTTGATTATTGTAAAGTAAAAGCAAACACATTATTTATATAATAAAGTGTAAAATAACCGTGTTTCCAAACACTGCCAAATTGCAAAACGTCTCAATGCGCTGCGACTTGTTCCCCTTCATTTTGTCAGACAATAGACCTTGAAACGTGCCAGACACTTTAGGATAAGAATGTTTCTCGATGGATCCATCCTCCAGTTCAATAAAAAAATATTCCTCCACGTCCGATGGTATTGTATGCACACAACAAATAGTTCCTGGCGAAAGTAGATGGGAGTTGGGAAGTACTTCGGTTCCCAAAACTGAGTTTATTACACTGTTCATACCCGAGTTTGACTCGCCTGTAAACATGAGCTTGTGTTCTTACTTTCTGTTTCATTCAATGTTTCTGTTATAAAACAGTATAACTGTGGAATTGACATTTATAATTGAACAAAAAAAAATTACTTTTTTTACAAATTTAGGTCAATCAGTTAGTATTCCATTCTACCAACTTGCTTGATTACGGGTCAATATTATAAGATATAAAATCTAGAAAAATGTCTTTGGTTAAAACAGAATGACAATAATTGCATTTGAAAAGTTGTCTTTAACTTGAACGACATAACATGGTATTTATAATAACGATCAGTAAGTAAATATATATTAAAAGTATGTGAAGAAATATAGTTGAACCGTGAGAATTATTACCTGCAACAACAATTTTAAATTTCTCTAAAACTCCTGTTGCATTCTCTTTCAGCCTCGATGAAACATCCCCGTATAATTTTGCCAACAAAGTGGACAATTCTTTGGGAAGAGCATTCACCATGTTTGTAACTTGCTCATATATTTTCACTAAGCTTCCTCTTGCTTGCTTGTCGGTAATGAAGATGTCTTGCATGTTGTATAGAGCCTAAACATTAAATTCATTAAAAACATGGAAACTGGATTTTTCAAGGTGATGGGTCACAGAGTTTGAGCTCCTGTGCTTATTGCAAAATACACATACAAAGCAGTGGTAAACAAGGATATGTCTACATGAAAATGTTTGGAATAATGTGAACTATACAATGGACTAATTTTCATGTAGAAAAATAAATAAAAAATTAAGTAAAAAGTGAAAGAAACATTTTTCCTTTGTTGGATATAGTGATCTATAAATAAACTTTTTTGGTTAGCTATATCACAAATATTGGAGGAGCAATTATTGGATTAGCTGACGGATAATAGCTGGTGGATAATTGACAATAAACTGTTACAGTAAGCTTTTATATTGTGGCAAGTTAATTTTACTGTTATCTTTTACTGGTGACTACTTATATACAACTAAAATCAGATTAATACCATATCCGTTCAGATTTACTATGAATGCTAAAGACTCAAAATTGTCAAAATATCAACCAGCAGGAAAAATGGCAGCAAAAGGGAGCGATCAGCCAAAGAGAAATTATTCAGAGGTCAGCAATGACAGCATTAATGATAGTACCTCCATTAAAATGCAGCTTGAAACCATGGAACTCACTTTAACACGTCTAAGAGAAGAATTGAAACAAATGCTAAAAAAAGAGGACATTGAAAATTTAATAGTAAATACAGTCTCTAAAATAATTTCTGAAATGGAAAAACGGAATGAAGAATTCCTAACAAAAATTAAACAAAACATTCAAACTGAACTGGAAAACAAACTGCTAAAGATCACAGAACATAGCATTAAGGAAAAAACCAATGAACTCGCTGACCAAATCAAATGCTTGCAGTTTGAAAATGAAACCCTAAAAGAAAACCAAGCGAAACAATTAAAAGAACACAAAACAGCCCTAGAAAATGTGAATGATAGAATCAACAGCAACACAAGGTTAGGCGAAGAAAACAGCAAAAGGTCCAATCATAATGAACAATATTCTAGGAAAAACAACATCAATGTTATGGATGTAAAAGAGGAACAAAATGAAAGCATTACAACCCTCTCAGTAAAGGTAACAACTTTATTTCAAGACCAAAACATCGAAATCAAGCCTGAGCAGATTGTTGCAATCCATCGGATCCCGACTAAAAAGGACAAACAAGACCAGTTCGTATAAAACTAAGAAATAATGATGACAAGAGCACTGTGATGAGGAAGCGAAAAGAGATGAAGCAATCTGGCCACCGCCTGGAAGATGACGTAACAGCCCTTAATACAGGATTGATGAGCCGCCTATAACTCCACAAGGACATTGAGTCCACCTGGTTCTTAAACGGATCTGTGTTCGCGAAAACCAAACGGGAAGATCGCATCAAATTTGACTTATATGACAGTATTGACACGGTGATTCAGAAATACAGTGCCAAACGGAAATAAACGCACAGTTCTTCAACTGTGTGCGACCACGGCACGGATCGGACCTGCCTCTGCTGATGCTTTTACTTAACCACTATGTTGTAATGTTGATAACTCCTTTTGTATATTGAAACCTGATTTTAAAACACTTGTTTTGTCACTTCACAAAAATTAATACCATAAATGTTAAACATTTGATGCATTTCTTAGTTAATTGTATACTAAATGTATATAATTACTATATGCGCCCGATACAGTGTCATATTTCTGTCATATATATTACTCACTGTATAACATATCTACATTTATTTATAACTTTAATTTAAAGAATAATCAAATCTGATATGTATATCCTTCTTTGCTGTTATTTTTGACTATGCATATATACACCGCAATTTATGGCAATGGTATTAATATTATTTTACTACCAAGAATGCGGGAAGCATATTTTAATGCGAAGGGATCGAGAACAAACTCAATATGTGTGGGTTTTTTTTCTTTGCCAAACTGAATAAAATGTAAACCTTTTATCCAAAGCCACTCAAACTAAAGAGAATGTTTTGTTTAGCCTTATTCAAGGGCAGTCATCCATGAAACTGCTGTATGCCTGAATGTTTACAATCTATTTATAGAACAGGTTTTTACCACTACCGACCACTACTGACCTAATTATTTAATAATGCAGAGAGGAGCTTTCATGTAAACAATATCTTACTAAATTGTGTAAGGATGATGTTGAAATGATGTAATCTTATGTTTTCTGTTATTATAGATCCCCTTAGTTTATAATCTAACAACAGTATAACAGGTAATATAGTATGGTAAACCATCATTAGTTTAACATGTCACATTATAAATCTCTCATAAGGTATATGTCAGTAGCTATTTAGTAATAGTATAAAAACATCTCTCAACTGTTAAAACAGATTATCACAAGAATTGTACATGTAAATGTTTTTATTTTGAATACTTTTTTCCAACTCTTTATCTGAAATTGTATAATTATTACTATATGATTTTCAATGATATAATAAACTGAGATATCTTATCCCTACAAATCACCTTTGATTTTGTTTTCGCATAGGTGATTGCCATTGGGATTGTGCATTAATGCACAAAATATTTAGATCTTACACTGTTATTAATAATGTTCATGCAAATATTTGAATTCTTGATTATATTATACTTTTTTCCTTCTTAATAAGATTTCAATTTTACTTTATATAAATGAAATAACATTACCAACACTAAGATAAATATTCCTCAAGGATCATCTATTTGAAAAAATAGGTGATCGATTTTGGGGTTAAACTAATACTAAATGAACACCGATAACCTTTTCAACACAACTTTCATGCCTATATATGTATTCCTGAATAATCATAACACAAATCTGGAAATAAGAATATTTTATACAAGTGTAATTGTACTTGCTAAATAATATTGACTTATAGTGTGACTAAGGGAGGCTATTATAAAAAATGTATACAAAATCCATATAATCTTTTATTATAACAGACCAAATGTGATTCAGATAAATTTGTGACATAAAATCCATATAAAGTAAATATGTTTTCTATAATATTACAGAAATATCATCTGTTTATTTATTAGTTATAAGATCCACTATGTAATAAATATCTAATAACTTTGTTAACATTGAATCAAAAGTGTCACTGTTGCGGATGCCCTGAACCTTGCAATTTAAATGATTTCATAATTAGAGGATCAGTATTGTACATTGGCACTACTATCTTTATCAGTCTATAGACTAATAGTTGCTTGATACACATACTATTTAAGAAAGTAAAAGGTACTTTGATATTAACTTTTTAGATTAACAAAAAAATAGCAAACTGACTATATGAGATTTAAAGGCCATAAATGCATATTATAACTTAAGTCAGAACTAGTATTGAAATGGAAAAAAAATATATTTGTTTTCTCAGTTCAGGGATAGTAATATAGACGGGTAAAATATATATTGTACTGTTGTTATATAAATGTTGTGTTTCTTTCTCTATCTTGATAATATTGTATGTTCCTTATACGAAGTTTCTTTCTCTATCTTGATATTATTTTATGTTCCTTATACGCGGAGTACCATGCTAATTTAAAACGTATTGTTTATAAACATGAGTATTATGCATAAGCACATAGGCTAACCGCTTATGTTTTGTTCACATGTTTTGTTTTATAGTCACACTGTATGTATGTTTTTTTTGTATGTTTGGATGATTACAGAATGTATTGTCTATTTATGTTGTGTATGTGTAGATGTCTTTCCAGTAGAATCTGTGTGCAAACTTCAGCATTTTTGTATTGCCTATTTATTTGTTAGGACGAAGATAAAATGTATTGTGTATTGACTGCAATTGTGTATTGTGTATTGACTGTGGTAATTGATAATGGCTTTTGCTGTCTATTGTATGTTAACAATGTCATCCTTTGTATTGAGAATGGATAATTTAAAGATTGTATCATACAACTGTCGTGGTCTAAATGATGTTTAAAAAAGAGCTGATGTTTTTAAATATCTGAAAAGTCTAAATGCCCACATATATTGATTACAGGATTGCCATTTCACTTCTTCAATGGAAAAACAAATTTACTCAAATTGGGATGGTGAATGTTATTTAAGTTTTGGAACTTCTAATTCAAGAGGAGTATGCATTTTATTTAATAAATGTTTGGCAAATCTGAACGTTAAAGTGCACCATCAACAACAAGATATAAAGGGAAATTTATTAATTCTAGACTTAACAATAGATAACCATAGATTTACTCTATGCACTCTTTATGGACCAAATACTGATACTCCTTTGTTTTATAGTAAACTTTTCAATATAATAGAGACCATAGGTAATGAGTCTTATATTTTATGTGGAGATTTTAATTTAGTACTTGACGTGAATATTGATTATGCCAACTATAAAACATTGAATAATAATAAGAAGTCAAGGGAATTGTTATCTTCTGTAATCAATGATAAAAACCTTATAGACACTTTTAGAGTCATAAACGGGGATACAAAATGTTTCACTTGGCGAAAGCCTATACATACAAGCTACAAATCAGATCACTCCCCTATCACTTTGGAATTTAATTTTAGCAAAATAGAACATGGAAAGGGCCTGTGGAAATTTAATAATTCNAAAAAAAAATATTGCTTTCTGTTTAGCGAGTTGTATTTATTGCAAATAATTCTAAAAGACGGATCCAGGTTTTCTCTTCCACAGCAAACATATCATGTTATTTACACCGTTTTGTACAACACTGTGATATATTTGAACGATATACACAGCTTCATTAAATAACGTTGTGATACTTTAGTTGTAAATATCTAAAAGTAAGCCCTCAGAGATTATATAACCATGTTTAAAATATGGGTAAAACTTAAACATATTGGAAGGTCGCATTAAATGCTGATAAAATGATATGCATAGTTTCACACTAAATTGTACTATGATGTATTGTAAAATGAGCAAGTTCGATTTATCTAGAATCACAAACATTACCACATGCGCTTTGGACAACCATACACAGAATGCATGAGCTCTTTTTTGTATAACAATGGTTTTAACAGCTGAACACGTGATTACCGAAACGACGATTGGATAACTTAAAAAAAGATTGACATTTGCATAAGCTTTTAATATCATGCCTTTGACATTGGTAGACGGTATCTAATTTTACATATGACTTAAACTGTGCAACGAAATGCAACGATCTGCATAAAGGTACTACTTACGAGCTCAGATAGAGGACCATGGTCACCACGTGTTGCTTCTTCGTCATCAACAGACGTACTTCCCGATTCCAGTTCTTTGTCGATTGTGCTTTTCGTTCGCGCTACTTTCCCTTGAACTTCACCAAACGATTTACCGGAGGTTGCCATTATTTAATTCCAAGTGTTCCGTTCACAAAATAGATCGCTATTTGTTTGTGTTAAGCTCAATTTTGCATGCAATAACATGAAAATTTGGATAAAGACTGCAGGCTAAGCACGTCGCTTTTCATAAATAAAAAATGAATTGACATCTTACCTATTTCATTCCCGAACATTGTGTTAAATTTGTCAAAAGTCTAGATACTCCAACTGATTACAACCTTCGACAAGAGTAAAGATCTATCTGTTAGCATGCGGTTTACAACTAAATTTTCGTATCGGTATTTATGACAAATTTCAGGTGCAGAATGCAGTCGAGGCTCGCTTAAAACCAGATGGCCTTGAAAAGTATTTATTCAAGGTAGGAGAAACAAAAATGTATCAACTGCTATTGTAAACAAACGCAGTTAGTTACTTCTGGTTTCTTAGGCCTTGTTATATTGATTGAAATACACCGCGAGTAGGATCTCGTACGTAATATGATCTGTTGTTGTATTTACTTTTACCAATCCTCTATCAAGCTAACCTATTTCTATTGTCCATATGAAATATTTACTTTAGAAACGCAAAATGTCGATGAACAAAATGCAAATTGCATAGGGTTTAAACACTGTACTTTGCGACATTCATACACTTTTTCGAACAATGTACTATAAATAAACGTAATGCGATTTCATAAACCTGCTCAACGAGGATCATATTACTGGAATGACAGAGGTTTAAGCAAACCCCGCTTTATCGCGTACACAACCAATATGCCAGCCAGTTAGTAGAGCATTGCGAAGATATTATATTTGTATTTAAAGTGTTCGGATAGTTTATCAGTCGAGTTGACTGTTAAGTCGTATGCTTCTTGAACCAACCCACAGAGTTAAGTTTAGTCAGATATTATGCATATAATCCAAATATTCACGTCCCTAAATGTTTAAACTAGTCGACTCGTAATTGTATGAACTTTGCAATATTTAACAACACGTTTATACAATAAATGATGTTTTAAAGCTCATATGACTCAGTTTTAATTATTGCCTAGATTGCATTGGGTCAAATGTTCTGACCAAGTTTCATGAAGATTGTCCAATAAATATGGCTAATAAAGCGTCAACAAGTTTACATTCTAACCAAATAAGGAAAAATGCCCCATCCCCCGGTGCCCATGTTTTTCAACGAACCATAACCATTCTCAAATTTTCAAACTCAGCCGAGCTATTGTTAGAACAAATGTTCTGATCAAGTTTCATAAAGATTGGATAATAAATGTGACTTCTATAGTTTTATTTTCGTGGTTAAACCAGATATCATCAGTACAAATATTCTGACAAAGTTTCATGAGCATTGGACTAAAAATATGACTTCTTGAGTGTTAACAAGGTTTTACTAGAGCCATATAAGGAAAACTGCCCCGACCCCTGGCGGCCATGTTTTGCAACAGAGCATAACCATTTTCGAACTCATCAAAGATATCATTAGAACACATGTTTTGACTAAGTTTCATAAAGATTAAACAATAAATATGACTTCTAGTGTGTTAAGAAGGTACATGTTGACGACGGACGACGCAGGACGGACAAAAGGCGATCACAATAGCTCACCATGAGCACGTTGTGCTCAGGGGAGCTAAAAACTAAACAAACGCACACTATATAATTATATTACTTATCAGGTACATTAAATTTAAGTAGTATTATGCATAGTAGCACAGATCTCTTATCTATTTGCACGTGCAGCACAATGCAACCACCATTTTAATACCGATCGTTACAGAGTAAAGGGGAATACTGGAATCGCCATGGACGTCTGTCCGTCTTATCTGTCAGTAGACACACATTGTCCACAGGCGATCTTCTTCTACGCTTTTTAACATGCGACATTTAAACTGTCACGCATTGTTTCTTATGATGTGAAGTTGTATTGCACATATGCAATTTACTTATTAAAAAGCCAAGGCGTACATAGATTATTGTCATAACAATCGAAAGACATGGTACACGGTTAATGCCGCATGTTGCAGTCAAAAAGTATCGGTCAATTTCTAGTATGTTCTCACAAAAGAAGAACAGTATAGTTGTGCTTATGCGATTGTACCATAGACATCTCAAACGGTCCCAGTATGATTTATTTGGTATGAAACATCGGCCACTCAAAGAAATAAATAGAGAGCTAGTAACAATAAACATGACAAAAATGAAGGGAAAACATGGCGACACCTGAAAGATGGAAAACATTACACAAACAATCAACACAATGAAAGATCAGTAGTGGATTCAGCAAAAACGTAAGCAAGAGTACGATAAGTAGAAACAATTAGATCTTGTATAAACAGTAATTTGCAGTATGTATACGTTTAGACAGTTGATAAATATTACAACAATGTTTACTTCACCTGTGTAATATAGGGCCGTAGTAATATTATGCATAACTGTCCTACTGTGGTATGTTCTTCCTTCATTCGAACAAAAGACCAATAACACAAATAAATCTGCCTGAAAGTTTTGGGATATGTTTCAAAACGCCAATACCATTAGTGTCATTCTAAAAAAATCTAGAGTAAAGTTTCGTCCTGTAGACCGCAATTCCCACGGCGACTAATACAGCGATGATGAAAAGTACGATAAGGAATACGCCCCCTGTAAATAGAAGAAATACTAGACATCAAATTATTCATAGATTCCTTAACTTCACGAGAATATACACATGGTTTGGAAGCAATAAACAATTGTAAATATACTCCAGACCTTTTGCACATTGTTAGATTCAGACTTATAATATGCAATTTTGGACTTGACATATTTGGTCAAGTATACGTTACACATTTGGAAAAAAAATCAATTGATACATAAACCTAAATAAGTATTTTGAACAAGGACAAATAGGTAAAATGTGCATGCCCATTTTTATTATCAAAATCAAACTTTCAACTTGTAATGATTGAAATATCTATGGTAAATATAGGTTTTGCAATTGGTAATAAGACCACATCGCGGCTTTTAAACGGCCCTCTATATGATCAGCAATGAACTAGTTTTTTATGTTTTCTTATGCTATTGCGTTTAGGTTGACTTGGTTTGACGAAGGTTTTCCGCGCGCGGATGGCCTCATTGTAATTTAGCATGCGTATTCGAATATACAAGTTGATCAATGCCACTGTTGCTATTTTTTAGAAACAACATGACGTATTCGAATGTTGATTTCACTAATACCAGTGTCTCAAAGTAAATATGAGTAAAAGATCAGAAGACATCGATACTGCATATTTTAAGTTTAATAGAATACGATACAAAGAGAGGATTATAAAATGCAGATTTATAGAAATAGATAACTAACATTATTTTTTATAATGTTGATTCAAGAATATATTAATAACAATTTTATAAAAGGATCTTTACAACACACGTGTAAGGTCTAAATTGTTTTATAAAATGTCATGTACACATGGACACGTTTCTCAACAGTTAGCCCTCGGTTCAACGAATACAATTTCACAATACCTGACGTTACCGATTGGACGCGATACCGGTATTTGTGAAGGACGGAGGGTTCTGTTTTTTTTTTGCGAGGTTCAACTTTACAATCAATTATGTACATTTAAAAAACGAAGTTTCTAAAATTCTTACGACGTTTGGCCGTGCTTTCAATAAAGTTAACAACATGAAACTGTCTAAACTACTAGTACATTCTATCGACTTTGACTGTGCTTTAAAGGGATTATGAACCATGGACAACTGTTGTAGCTATTGTGCCATTCTGACGAAAAGTGAACATACTTTTACTGAATAACACCATTTGAAACTGTATTAGATACTATGACATTCTAACGACGTTTGACTGATTTCAATACCTTACACAGTGGAAAAACGTCTGCATTTCTATAATATCCTAATATCGCTCGACTGTGCTTTTGATTACTTACACCATGGGAAGCCGCCTGAGCTGCTGTGACATTCCACAGAGGAGCTTGTCCCGTCGTAAGTGCAGCAGCAATAACCGGACTCTATTCTCGCCATGTTCTCATCACAGCAGAACTTGGCATAGGTATCTAGAGCAACAGTGGGTGGGTATTTACAATTGTATACATTTCAATTATAAACAACTCATTTACGAAGGATGGATCAGCAAATAAATAATGACTTGATGTTGTGTATCTTGTGTTTTAAACATACACGTAGCCGATGAAAAATTGTATTCGTTTCCCGTTTCAACACATCTTTTCTGAATCGCAGTAAATGTGTTTTAGCATACTTTGCACCTTTCTAAATGAGACCTCTGTCTTATGGTGTAACTAGGATAACTATCGTTTTCCTCCATACACATGTAAGCGACGACTCTGTATAGATTCAGATATAAAACATACGTTTAATGTCCCTAACCTTCAATAAGGTCTTTATTTATTACAGCGCAACACAGCTAATGACCAAAAAGACGACTGTTCATACAGACACTAATTGCCATACCTCCACATGGCGTCTGTCCGCAGGTCTTTGAAGTCTGAAAAGAACACACTATGCTTTCTTAAATTTAAATAAGCAAGTTTGATATAACACCATTGTATATATATACCAAATTTTTCTATACAAAACTACAATATACCCTTTTTTGTTTAACACTTTATTATCAGCCATTCATACGCGTATCCTGCTCTATGTGCAAACAATTGTTCCACAGCAAGTCATGCATGTTACCTGTAAAATGTACAATCTTAAAGCATCGGTTCGACAGCCATGCATTCGTGTTACTGCTTTATGTACAATCTGTTAACATCGGTTCGACAGCCATGTATTCGTGGTATTCGTGGTACTGCTTTATGTACAATCCGTTAAAATCGGTCAGACAGCCATGCATTTTGTGTTAGTGCTTTATGTACCATCTGGGAACAATGGTTCGTCAGTCAGGAGAAAAATGTTTGTTTAAATCTGGAAGCCTTATAGAAGAAAACCTACAATATCAGAAGATAATTTGAACTAGAATTACCGCCTTGGAACGGTAAATGCATTCGGTCGTTAATATTAACATATCGGTGTCAACCCGTTCAAATATTGTAGTAAGACAAAATGAAATACTGCCTATAGATTGACAAAACAAAATAAAACAGAGGTGTCAATGGCAAGCAGTCTATACATGCATAATTGTATACGTTGTGTTTAATCTCGGACTGAGAGAAAACAGACGCGGAATAATAACACGCGGCATTTTATCTAATTGCACATTTATTAATCATTGACTTATATATAAAGTATGTTATCAAACCTTTTAACCGTATTTCAACTATATCAAGGTAGTCGTTCAACAGCTCTTAATTTGCCTTGGTCAGCTGGTTTACGACTAATGTGTGCGCATATTTATGTCAGTAACATTTTTCAATCAGAGGAAGGGGGAATAGCGGTTTAAATTATTTCGTTAACAAAGCCCACAAAAGTTACGTAGCCGGGTCAGGGACCAAGCGAAACTCTTACCCATGGCTACGCCTAATGTATACAACTTTAAATATGAACAAAACATTTCACATTAGTATACGGTATTCATGTACATCGTTTGTGTTACTAAAACATTTTATCGAGTACGTCGATTTTTTCCTGTAATGACCATAAATTAAGAAATAATTTATTCATTGCATTCAAACACGTGTAGTCCTTGCTGAGAAAATGTTAAAATTTCGGCTTCTGGATAATAAGATCATCTATCAAAATCGATAACATTGTATGTGAAACGCCTTTTGTGTAAAATGTATATTTACTTTTGCTCATTTTAGCCATGCATCTCAATGAAGGCAAAAAACAACAACAATAAGCGTTCATTTTTTTTAACATTCTTATTATCTAGAATGATTCCAATTTTTAAAGTTTTTGTAATACAAAACCCCGTGATTAAGTCCCTTTACGTGAGCACATCCACAGTATTTTCGAAATAAAAGACTATGGTAAACGAATCCATATTCCCTTATATCATGCATAGATGTACGTAATAAATAGTTTAAATGAAAGATTGAGCATAAGGAGAAATCAATACGCTGACAACACATATATTTTAAGGAAAGCTTCCATTTGGATTTGAACTCACGTGTATTGAACGGTGTGGTTAAACTTTGCGCCAAAAAGGATTAATAGATATAAAGCGTTTAACGATGCGGTTGCTCAGGTCGATTTGCTCTTTTAACCAATACTGTAGTTCACATTGTAAACTATTTAAATGCTTCAATAGTTATATGTATACATTACGCTTCCCCAAATTATAGTAACACAAATACCTCAATGCACCTTATGTGTTAATGCATACACGGTGTAAACTGCGAGTGTATGTTAGGATCTCGGTAAAAAAGCTTTTATTGGATAACATCGAAATACAGTGTATACAGTCCCAAACAGTATACTTTGAGAACCTATTGAATAATTGTTTGTAATTGCAGGGAATCATACGCAACATTATGCTTAAAGCGAGCATAAACTCACGGGCTTGTAATGAGATTTGTACGTTAAAAACATTCACCCACTACTACTCATACTTTTCGAAATGTAATTGAAAACAAAACAGTATGATCACTTACCACATAAGATATTCCAAAAAGCAATAAAGCTATCCAGTGATAAATAAGGTGTCTAAGCATTTTAATGTTTTATGCAGAATTTAGTTTATGTGGTAACTCATTTGTAGAAATTATCGTAGATTTTTTGAAAACGGTGTCGCATGACCTAATAATAGATTCGTGAGTAGATATCACGGGCGTGGCCATGTTGATAGCTTTAGAGAAGACGGTACATGATTAAGATACGAAGAAATGATACTACTTC
>VMBQ01001275.1:136181-164578 GCA_007657795.1 Dreissena rostriformis
ACTACTACTACTACTACTACTACTACTACTACTACTACTACTTCTACTACTACTACTACTACTACTACTACTACTACTACTACTACCACTACTACTACTACTACTACTGCTACTACTACTACTACTACTTATATCAATATTTCTATTTTTTTTAATAGCGTTTAAAATCAATTATTAAGGTCTATAATATTGTAACGCTGTCGAAAAGTTAACCGACCCTTACTTCCTGATATGAATTAACGATGAGTGGAACGCTACGCTATGCATAAGGTAGCGACATTCAATACAATGTTGCGCTATCAAATGTATAGCATGTTTAACCGTTTTCAATACAGTGAGTTTAACTTAAGAATGATTCGAGCATTATGCTTGTTTTACTTGGGTTTCTTAAGTAATCCAATATTTGAAAACTGCACAATTTTAAAAATAGTATAAAACACAAATACAAGTAACATTGATACTCAATTTATATACACATGTAGTTTATCTCACAAGACATTGTTGAGCGATAATTTATATCTCAGTTTGATAAGGTTTAAAGTCACTTTGACGCTGTCAGCTCCCTTAAATGCATGCCCCACCCCCACCCCTGTTTATGGTGACTTGTTGAAATCGCTTTGCAGCTTAATTAGTCACGGTGCCTATACCACGTGGCTTTTTAAGATCTGTGTTGGGAGAAAAGAGCGCGACCCAGATAACATTTTAAGGATGTCTTTTTTAATATTTCACCATTTTTTAATGCTTAAAAGAGAGAGCCCGCTCATTCGTGAGAGTTTTCTATAGGTATCATGATTTTTTTTAAACAAATAAGTATTTTTTTCAGTAAAGTGCAACCGCGCGCTTGAACGGTTAAAAAATTGCGGATCAGTGTGGGGACTTCATATTACAAACGCGCGGTTGCACTTTACTAGAAAAATACTTATTTGTTTAAAAAAAAATCATGATACATATAGAAAACTCTCACGAATGAGCGGGCTTTCCTCTTTATCCCATTAAAAATGGTGAAATATTTAAAAAGACATCCTTAAAAAGTTATCTGGGTCGCGCTTTATGTTTACGTAGAGTGTGTTAAAAATAATCACAATCACAATTTGTTTAATCAACCCGTCTGGATGACTTAATGAAGATTACAGGAAAAACGAAGTGTTCAGATATTTTTGTCCAACACATTTTATTACAAGACTGCAAACAAATACACATACAAAAACATATGCAACACTTCAACAGTCCTACGTTATCTACATAATTATAGACAATGACATACCGAGCCATGAGAATTGTAAAGTGGAAAAAGTCCCTACCTTCACCATACAAGAAAAAAAGACAGACTTAAGCATAATACTGTACACAGAATTTAAAGCTAATGCATATTGTTTTGGTACATGCTTTTTTAATTGAATTATTCTTCAAGCAAGACTTGTCACCATAGGATGACATATGCCCCCTATTTTCCACATTTTTCTAAACCTGAACGCAAAGTGTTTTTCCACATTTTTCGAAACCTAAACTTAAAGTTTTAACTTTAAGTGTGACGAAATTTCAGACGGACGGATAGACAGACAGACGGACAGTGCGATCACTATTTACCCAGGAGGCATAAAACATATGCATTTAATGCATGTATTATAATCATAAGCGTGGAAATATTAGAGATTACATAAAGAAAAGTGTTCAGAAATACCACAAACGTATATAACAAAATGGCGTCGAAAAAAAAGGTACTGGAGAAAAATATACTTTGGGAACATATAAAGCACGAGTNTACTACTACTACTACCACTACTACTACTACTACTACTGCTACTACTACTACTACTACTTATATCAATATTTCTATTTTTTTTAATAGCGTTTAAAATCAATTATTAAGGTCTATAATATTGTAACGCTGTCGAAAAGTTAACCGACCCTTACTTCCTGATATGAATTAACGATGAGTGGAACGCTACGCTATGCATAAGGTAGCGACATTCAATACAATGTTGCGCTATCAAATGTATAGCATGTTTAACCGTTTTCAATACAGTGAGTTTAACTTAAGAATGATTCGAGCATTATGCTTGTTTTACTTGGGTTTCTTAAGTAATCCAATATTTGAAAACTGCACAATTTTAAAAATAGTATAAAACACAAATACAAGTAACATTGATACTCAATTTATATACACATGTAGTTTATCTCACAAGACATTGTTGAGCGATAATTTATATCTCAGTTTGATAAGGTTTAAAGTCACTTTGACGCTGTCAGCTCCCTTAAATGCATGCCCCACCCCCACCCCTGTTTATGGTGACTTGTTGAAATCGCTTTGCAGCTTAATTAGTCACGGTGCCTATACCACGTGGCTTTTTAAGATCTGTGTTGGGAGAAAAGAGCGCGACCCAGATAACATTTTAAGGATGTCTTTTTTAATATTTCACCATTTTTTAATGCTTAAAAGAGAGAGCCCGCTCATTCGTGAGAGTTTTCTATAGGTATCATGATNAGAGCAATTCTTATTGCTTTCTTCCAGTCGTTTTTTAAGGCATGTGAAAATTGCATATATTTTTTTTATACAATTCACAACAATACACGTAATACAACAGTAGTCAAAACCATGCCCTGGAACAATCAATGAAAACATTGGGGGTTTAAACCGATTGAAAGGCACGCCAAACCTCTCATTTAGCCCATTAATAATAACAAAACACACACACGCAACATATACTTCAGCAAGAGAACAAATCATAGAATAACAAAGTATGTTACATGTAATTCTAACAATACAGCCACATATTCGAGCTTATTTTAGAAACGGTTTGTTATAAGTGATAATACAAAATCGTACAAGAATAAATATTATTCAATACCTAAAAGCGGCTATGCTCACTTCTTCATCCTTAAAGAAGCAGCTAGTACATTTTTTTCCTTTTTATTTTCCGTTTTCAATTATTTTATTCATGTCATAAAATATGTAAATACAATCAATTTACAAAGACATTTACATGCATATACTTATTTTACCATATGCAATACTTATTTATACATAACGCAAGTGATTCGTAACAAAAAAGATTTCAGATTCACAATAACACTTTAAATATGATTTCAGTGTTGAAATAACATACAATACATATAAATATAAGCTTTGCTAGTTGCATTTATAATAGACATTATGAACAAACATTTGATTTTAAACAAAAAGTGCATTTTTACAACACAATCAATTGTTATTTTGAAACAAATATGCAAATTACACAACAAACCTAATCAAGTAAACACAATATGCAAGTTTCATATATAATGATGGTTGCTAGGTAAACAGCAGTTTTTTTCTAAATGAAATTATTAATTACAAAATATACAGAAGCAGTAAATGGTTCCGTTTCCAGTTGGGATATACTTGTAGATAAATTTTCACAGATATAAAAGAACACTATTTCTACTGATATTCCGCCTCAAATAACATTGTGTTGACTACAACCTATCAAAATAATTGTAGTTATATCAACCGTATTTTGTGTTTACACAAATGTAATTGATCCATATATATAAACGTTGAAAATAAGGTAGAAGAGAGCGTCATTTTCTGTTATAATTAATCTTTTTTTTTTCTAGAAAGTAGTGTGGAAGAAGAAAGAATTAACGTTGAAAAATGTACGTTCGTAAACAGTATTCTATGCTTTGTACACATATATTTTTAAGATTTATAATAAATCAGTACACGTATGTGTTTGTTTTTAAGTGTTCAATTAAAAAAAAAGCATGAACAATATACCAAACAAGATTAATAATTATGTGTTTCTTATTTCTATGTATTTGTTCGATATTGGTCATGTAATGTTCTAGATTATAATTCGTAAATGTTCTACACAATGTGTGTTCTTACGTATTTTATTTATAAACACTGTATGCTTATTATTGTTCTGTAGGTTCTTGGCCTTATTGATGTTAACTTAAATTAACTTATAACGTTCAGTATAAAAATATGTATGTATATAAAGTTTACTTTAAAACGGGAAAAATTGACATCAACTTAATCAAGAAAAAACTCTTGTCCTAACAATAATAACGTTAACACATTCCAATTAACCATGTTGTTTTCCATTTTTCCTATACAACGATATGTTTGGTTATCAGTGTCGAAATATCAATCCAGGACCATTGTTGGACTTGGTATGTTATTTCTAACGATAATCCGAGAATATACACGTTTTGTTTTATCAATTGCTTCTGTAACGGATCAATGTGCTACACAAAACCATCAATACTACTTTAAAGCATCCAGTTGCTACATTATCGAATACATTTTATACATTGCTACTGTAACACATCAATGTGCTACACAAAACCATCAATTAATACTTTTAAAGCATCCAGTTGCTATATAATCGAAAACATATTTTCCAAAACTACAGTAACACATCAATGTGCTACATAAACCATCAATTGCTACTTTAAATCATCCATTTGCTACATAATCGAATACATTTCTTGCAACAGCAGACCGGCGCCAGGCCTCTCCTCTGGGTCTTGCGCCCAACAGCTCTCTACAACACGTGCCAGACCCTCCGGCATTGCGTGCTTGGTATTGCAATCAGGATTCGGTCTGCAGGTTATGGATCGAACCTTTTTCAAATCTACAGCTGCCCGTCTAGGACAAAAGAACGATTAAAAGTAAAAGGAAAACTATTAAAATATTTGATACAGGTTTGCGGTTTGCAAAAAAAAGACCTCGTTTTAGGCATGTAGAATATTGAATATACTTATAACCTGCTGTTTTCTCTTGGCTGGTTTACATTTATAAAAACTCGTAAATGAGCAGCCCATTTCTGTTTGCGAACATTTTCATAGTGAGAACAAGTTTTTATAGAATAATATAGATAGACACCAGTATGAATGCCAAGTATTATTGATACACATTACATTGAATAAACTGTCGTTTGGTTATAACTCGATTGCTTTGATTATAAATCATTTGCATCAGTTAGGACTTAACAAATTTAAACATAAACCATGATGCCAATTATTATAAAACATGGAATTGACATAGATCAGCATTTTCCTTAAATATATTTGCGCAAAAACGAGATTTCCCACTTTTAACAAAGCAATTATCTACTGGTAAAAGCGTTCACAAAAATCAATACCAAACTGTTCCACTGGGATTTGAACTCGCGCAACTAAAAATCGCGCACATCGATGAGCATTTTAAAGACCAATGTACCGTTATCAACAGTGCGCATGCGCATATCGGTACTTTTTACTGATACAACTATTAATACTATAGTCTAAGCAATATATTTTTACATACTAACTAATATCGTATGAGCCGTTGCTTCGCCCCTTCTAACAGACTTAAAGCGTGCAAATAGAATTCTATGTTAAGTAGCCTTTATATCAGACCTTTTTAGTACTTAACACAGCATTAATGTTATTACAATAAACACTTTTGACAGATCATCTGGACAATCTGAGTGTGTGCATTTGTCTTACCTCCCATACCAAAGTTCCCACAGCAGTGTTCCCAAATCGAATATATCCGTGTGTTTACCAATGTTTCCTTGAAGCACAACCTCCGGAGCCAAAATCCTAGATCCATCATTAGTGTTCGTATCCGGCTTACAAGTCGGTCCACAAAGCTTCACTGTCCCGTTTTGTAACTGTGCATAAAGTTTTTTTTGCATAAAGCAAAGTCGTTACCCCGTTTAAACAGTAATAAACAACCTTTGTACGCGCTTAAAACTCACAACTTATTAACAACTCCAAATAAAAATTCCATGAATATATAAGTTTAACAATATATAGCAGTTGAAAGGCGATGTCTTACCAGAACGCCTCTTAGGTGGATTTTCCTATGTGCATAGCCTTTCCCGTGAATGTACAACACCGCAGAGCAAACAGCCTGTCCTGTTCGACCAAAGAAATCTGATGCCTGAGCTCTGGATTTTGGGGGTATATTCCTTAACGAAGACAAACGTTGGATAATCATTAATCAAACAAAATGTTCCAACCAATATTCAAGAAGTTTTAACTTTCCTTTTGTCAGCAATACGAATATCAGGTAAGCATACATGTGAAGATTACAAATAAAACAATAAACAAGAAATCGTTAGCGTTAGTAATATTTCCATTTAGTAACTTAAGCGTGATAATAATGAACGCTACGAGGGCAACTTACCCACACTGTAGTTTGGGATTGTTAAATACATAATCTTCCAAGTTTGTGTCGCATTTTTCGAACAGGAACATCAGCCGGAAGCTGCTCAACCTCTCGCGCATTCCGCCTCCAACCACGGCTGGCAACATGTCTGTGTAACACACTCCCTCGAATCTCGCAATGTGCTCGTGATGCAGCCTCCTGCAAAAGGCGTAAAACATCTATCTCAGTAATTTTAACGACTGACTTGAACAGTTACACCCTTTTAAAATCATTGAATTTTGTCGAATTTTATTCAATGTTTATGTTATTTTAACCTTTATAACTTATTTAGATAACTGAACATGTATAACGCTGTATTCTACAATGCGTTGTTTTAACCGCGACCATATGGTTGGTGTAGAATTAATTCCAAGTAAGATTATCTTACTTGGAATTAATTCTACATCAACCATATGGTCGCAATTTAGATTACAGGTGCCATAACATACAAAGAATTCGAAATAAACTTAAAACGCTTTCAAGGTAAAACTAATACAAATTTATTTAAAGAAATATTGTTCACAATTATTTTATTAAAACACATATTTGCAGAACTAAATTTATAATTTATGAATACCTGAATATTTCCAATTCAACCAAATGTGTAAACATCGTAGCGGATGATGTTTTAATAACTTTCAGTGCCGCGTCTGTCTCCAAATATTTAGCTGCATAAACTTCTGAGAAATGTCCGGTGCCAATTTCTTTAACACGAGTAATGTCATCACAGTTAACTTTATCGCTGGCAAGATATTGTAGCTCAAACAATCTCAGTGACGCAATATGATCTTGCACGGTGGTCTTTATATCAGTAAATTCCTCAACAATAACGCTTGATTCACGCGTGTCCTTCAAAATGGACTCCAAATGCACCACGTCTGCCAGCAATGATTCTGAAACAATACGGGCACTCATTTCATCTATTCGTTTCGTTAAGATGGACACATAATTTGCCAGGACAGTTTTGTCAATTGATTTCCTTTTCATGAATTCTTTCAAAGATCCCTTCAGCCACTTGTCCATAAACGGTGATCTGTCTTTCCGAAATTCTCTTAATTTCCTGCCATCATTTACAAGTGATCCAATCGCAACCGGGATGGCAACCAAGGCCGCAACTATGCCAAGCGGTATCCATATGGGAGCAGTCACTGCAATCATTGCCTTTTCACCAGTTGTCAAAGAGTCATCGACTGGTGTTTCAGCAGCCCCTATAGCAAAATAATGATTATCAAATATAATTGAATAAAAATATGCAAAAGTGTAATAGGTTTCTCAAAACTAGTAAACTTCTCCGTATTAATATATTTATTAAAAACTAAAACGACATAAGTGGAAAAGATCTGATTATAGCATTTAACATGCATACTTTTGCTATTGTGAAATATATGAAGAATCCATGCTAGTTTTAACTACATTATTAGTCGCCAATTAAGGCACTTTTGACAGAACAAACCTTTGAAAAATGTGTCTGGTTCGTTCTCAATATGAACAAGTCGTTCAACGTCTTCAAACTCTTCTCGCAGGCATTGAAATTTATTTTCAAATTCCTCGTTTATCATTTCAACAGTGCGTTGGTAGTGTTTTGAGTCTTGCTCCCATTTTTGTATTTCTTCCAATATCAGACCCTGGATATACCTCTTCACTTCAGCTTTAGTTTCATCGATGTCATCATCTGGAAGGGGCATGTCTTTATTGGCATAAAATCTTCTCTTGACTTCACTATGGACACTTGGTTGCTTCAGGTGTGTTTCAAGCAGCACCACCATCTGCGTACAACGTGATCGTGCTCGCTGCTTAAGGTCCGCTTTCATCTGTCAAACAAACAGACAAACAAACGTTACCACTACAGCGTGTCTTGCAAAACGATATAAATCTGTATTATAAACAATCATAAACGCGTATCTTTCAGCATTAGTAACGTACACCTTAAAAATCTTTATATAATTATTGAAAACAATCGTAACAAACACTGCGCAAGTACCTTTGTTGACTCCGCGATGAATCGCTGCAGCTTTTTAAAAGCTTGCTTCACATCGTCGTTGGACTTACTGGTATCGTTGGCAAACTGTATCCGTACTAATGCATGTTTTCGAACGTGTTGTAACAGACTTTCCAACCAACTGAGAACCAATAAGAATCGTGTCATATGTATCAGCATTTAAAATATTATATACGGTTAGATTGTAAAAACTATTAAGTGCGTTGCCATTTAAACATTACATTCAATTAATTATGAACAAAGTCTAACACTTACTTCGGTATACGTTTTATCTATTAAATGTTCAGGTATTTAAACCAGAAAAAGGTATGCCATATTCAAATTTATTTTAAATTTATCATTTACCACCATAGTTAATGTACACTTATAAACCTAACCTGTAATGTTTCTGAAGTTTTCCGGTCTGACTTGCAAGAATTACATTCCGGAATCCTTCGAGAACTTTTTTGAAACGATCGCTCATTACATTTCCAGAACGTCTGCATCTGCTTGCCTGATTTGAAAAAGCAAGTGTGGATTGTTAAATAACTGTCTTTTACAAATCGAGAAACGCGCTATGCCATCATAGTTTTAAGTTAATAACATATACGTTTACAGGTATAACATAACCAAATATTATAAAATTATTAACAATCGGCAGAAATGTTTTGGAAATGGTGTATGCTAATTATTTTGGCATAAATACTGTTTTATAACTTAATACGATTGTGATAATTTTATAATAAGCAATCAAGATAAATTCGGTTAGAACACACCGGGGAGAAAATTATACTGTATACTTAACTGACACGTAGCACTTTCTGTAAAACATTAATGCAGTATAGCTGTATCGAAACACCTTTATGTAGAATAGTAAGAATCAGCGCTAGTTGTTAACAACTTGATGAGCCAGTATTTGTATTGTGTTGTTCAGTGTTGTGAAGGCATAAAGCCAACACTAGTTACTACTTTTGCATAATACGTTTAGGTAACTTGCCTCAGTGGTGCTCAACTTGAAAATTTGATCACGTTCTGAAATTCCTGGGAAATATTTCTGTATCTTCGTAACAATCTCTTTCCAGATTTTATTCTCTGCCCCCGGATCGGAGCGTTCCTTTTTCTCAACAATATCCCAATTATTGCATACAAACATCATACATTGGGGATCAAAACTATTTAAATTGCCTACTCGTGCGTCTGATTGTAGCTGTTTGCACAGTTGCATCAACTGAAATACCGGTACACATTAATTTAATAAATTCATTTTTATCATTAGTTCATCAACTCGTACATGTGGTTCAACATATTATCAAACAAAATTCAGATTAATATACACTTTTGTATAATAATTGTCATCACAAACACATGTTTGTTCGAGAAATGTACAAATATTAATTGTGCATCCAACTAAGTGTAAGTATAAGCAAGTATTATTCGAACGAATATGTTTTACCTTATTGTCTTGAACACCATCAGCACATGCGCTATTTACTACATAAATGAGAATTGACGCATCAGCAACCGATTCCATGAACCCTTTGGGCAATATGTTTTCTCCGCCCGGATTACTTAATATGGTAACGCTTTCCTGTAACGTAAAGTAAGTCATTTAACATGTCCATTGTTTGTTATACTTGCACATTTATAACTACACGTCTTTTGAATATTGTAAAGTAAGGGCAAACACATTATTTATGTAATAAAGTATAGCATTACTGTGTTTCCAAACATTGGCAAATGGCAATACGTCTCAATGCGCTGCGACTTTTTCCCTTTCAATATGTCAGACAATAGACCTTGAAACGTGCCAGACACTTTGGGATAAGAATGTTTCTCGCTGGATCCATCCGCCATTTCAATCACAAAATATTCTTTTACGTCCGATGGTATTGTATGCACACAACATATAGTTCCTGGCGAAAGTACATGTGGGTTGGGAAGTACTTCGGTTCCCAAAACTGTGTTTATAACACTGTTCATACCCGAGTTTGACTCGCCTGTAAACATGAAACCAACTTGTATTGTTACTTTCTGTTTCATTAAATGTAATAAAACAATTTTACGGTGGCGTTTGCAAAGGCAAACAAGGAACGTTTTTCAAAGTCAGTTAAATCAGTCAGTATCCCATACTACCAACTTGCTTGATAACGGGCACATATTATATGATATAAAATGTAGCAAAAAGGTCATAGTTAAAACAAAATGGCAATACTTGCATTTGAAAAGTTCTCCTTTATTTGAACGAACTAACACGTTATTTATCATTGATCATTGAGTAGGTATTTTTTTAAGATTATGTAAATAAATATAGGACAACCGTTATTAGTATTACCTGCAATTACAATTTTGCATTTCTCTGAAGCGCCGGTTGCATTCTCGTTCAGCTTCGATGAAACATCGCCATATAATCTTGTCAACAAAGTGGACAATTCTTTTGGAAGATCATCAACCATCTGTATAACTTGTCCATATATTTTCAATAAGCTTTCTTTTGCTTGCTTGTCAGTAAAGAAGATGTCTTTCATGTCGTATTGAGCCTAAACATTAAATTCTTTATGAAGCGCGGTACTATAATTATTAATTGAAATCACTACGTTTGTAAGAAAAAAATGCTTTTCTGTTAAGCGAGTTGTAATTATTGCAAAAAATCCTACTATATGGATCCAGGTTTTGCCATGAACAGTTTTCTCTTCCCCAGCAAAATATCATGCTATTTACACCGTTTTGTACAATACTGTGCTATATTTGGAAGAGGTAAACATCGTCATTAAATAACGTTGTGATACTTCAGTGGTAAACATCTTAAAGTAAGCCCCCAGAGATTATTTGAGCATGTTTCAGATATGGGTTAAACTGAAACATATTGGACGGTCGCGTTACATGCTGATTGAATGATATACATAAGTACATAATAAATTGTACTATTATGAATTGTTAAATGAGCAAGTTCGATTTATCTAGAATCACAAACATTACCACGTGCGCTTTGGACAAGCATAAACAAAATGCATGTGATATTGTTTTGTATACCAATGGTTTTAACAGCTGAATACGTGATTACTGATGAGACGATTGGATAACTTTGAATACATAGTTGACATTTGCAAAAGCTTTTAATATCATGTTATTGACATTGGTAGACGGTTTCTCGTGAAAGTTTTTTTTTTCATATGACTAAAACTATGCAACAAAATGCATTGATCCGCATAAATGTACTACTTACGAGCTCAGATAGAGGACCATGGTCACCAGGTGTTGCTTCTTCGTCATCAACAGACGTACTTCCCGATTCCAGTTCTTTGTTGATTGTGCTTTTCGTTCGCACTACTTTCCCTTGAACTTCACCAAACGATTTACCGGAGGCTGCCATTATTCAATTCCAAGTATTCCGTTCACAAAATAGGTCGCTGTTTGTTTTATGTTAAACTCAATTTTGCATGCATGCAATAACATGCCCATTTGGATTAAGACTGCATGCAGGCTTAGCACTTTGCTTTGTAAACATCAAAGATAAATTGACATCTTATCTATTTCATTCGCGAACATTGTGTTTAAATTGTCAAAAGTCTAGATACCCCAACTGATTACAACCTTCGACAAGAGTAAAGAGCTATCTGTTAGCATGCGGTTTAAAACTTAACTTTCTTATCGGTATTTATGACAAAATTCAGGTGCAGAATGCAATCGAGGCTTGCTTTAAAACCAGATGGCCTTGACAAGTATGTATTCAAGGTTGGAGAAACAAGAATGTATCAACTGCTATTAAAAACAAACGCAGTAAGTTACTTCTTGCTTCTTAGGCCTTAACATATTGATTAAAATACCCCGCGAGCATTATATCGTACGTTATATGATCTGTTGTTGTATTTACTTGTTTGTAAGGAGAACCAATCCTTCTATCAAGTTAAACTAGTTATTTTCTACTTCTTAAACATAAGCTTTTAAGCGCACACTGTCGATGAGAAAAGAGCAAATTGCATAGGGTTAAAACACTGTACTTTGCGACATTCATACACTTTTTCGAACAATTGACTATAAATAAACGTTATGCGATTTCATAAACAAGCACAACGAGGATCATATTACTGGAATGACAGAGGTTTAAGCAAACTCCGCTTTATCGCGTACACAACCAATATGCCAGCCAGTCAGTTGAGCATTGTGAGGAATATTGTGTTTGTATTTAAAGTGTTCGGATAATTTATCAGTCGAGTTGATTTGTTTAGTCGTCTGCTTTTTGAACCACCTCCGTAGAGTTAAGTTAAATCAGATATTATGTGTATAATCCAAATAATCACGTCCCTAAATGTTTAAACTAGTCCACTCGTAATTGTATGAATTTTGCAATATTTAACAACAATTGTTACAATAAATGAAAACAAAGCAAACGAAAGGAAGCAAGAGGACCATGGGCACTGAGGCGCCTTTAGGCGCTCACCTGAGACAAGAAGGAATTCAATTATTCTAAGAGGGTGGAGTTCAAAATAATGACAGTACGTTCTTAAACATAAATATTTAGTTTATAGGCACATTTTTATTTTTGAAATCGCATGATACATCATTATAAAAAATGTTCTGACCGAGGTTAATGAATTTGGACAAAAAAAAAGATTTCTAGTGTGTAAACATGATGTATTTATTTATTTGACATAGTGACCTATCTTTTGAGCTCACATGACCACGTTTCGAACGTCGAGATTTTATTGGGAGAAGTGTTCCAATCAGGTTTCATGAAGATTTGCCATTAACAAATGATTTTTTTTTTATTTATTCTCAAAAATCATAAAGTGGACGTAATATCATTTTTTATTATCAGAGTTTTTGCGAGCTCATTTGTAACCCAACATGATGTAGTAAGCATACTTTTTTTTGCGCGTTCAAGAAACGAAGGTCACGCATATTGAGAAAATATTTAAATTTAAGAGGAATTTATATTCATAAAATACCTATACAATATCAGTTACGAAACTGCGCCAATGTGACGATACTGCTTTCGAAAAGTGCACGATTGTTAGTTCTTCAACCCTCTTTAATTACAAGAAAAAACGAACTCGAATTTTAGCTGCGTCACCAAGAGAGACATTTGATATCACGATGCCCTTTATTTAGGATAGGTAACACATTGCCATAACAAACCACGCAATGTTTTCAATATAAGCAGGAAAAACACACAACCATGAATTAAACTTCACCGCCTAGGAATTTTCAATGCAAGAACACATATCTCTTCGGAATTAAACTCACACATTCATCCTGGCCAACACGCTAAACACCCAGATCGGTTTCATACGGCGCCGCAACGGTTTAAGTACATCAACAAGGCGAACACGAGACCGTTTCCTGGCGCAGACATCGGCAGTGACCACGACTTAGTGCTCACCAAAATCAAGCTAAAGTTAAAAAAACAAGCGCATCACCAAGAACACTTGAATTAGATTTGACTTGGGAAACTGATGGATCCAAATAAAGCAGATGAATTTCAAGCACAGATAGGCGGCGAATTTGCAGCCCTGAACATTCTAGACAGTGACATCGACACCATCACCAAGCCAGCAAGGACGTCCTCTTGGGAGAGAGAGGAGGAAGAACGAGATCATGGACTACTGCGATAAAAGAAGAGAGCTGGGACATGAGAAGGGCAACGGTCAGGGCTCTATGACAGAGTATCAAAAAGCGAATAGGTAGGTGAGTAAGAAGATGAAATAATCCAAGGATGAGTGGGTTTAGGGGCAATGAAACAATATTGACAAAGAGAACCACAGACAGGGGTAAGAAGACTCTAGAACCTTAAGACCCTCACGAAGACCAGTCAGCTCAATACCAGTGTTATAGCAGAGGCTTACGGGAACTTCCTAAACGAAAGTGCCGCAGTCCGGGATGGGCTGAATACTGCAGCGACCTTTACAACAACCCGAGTCGTCAAGAAACAAGTCTCATTCAGATCTATCCCAGACCAGAAGCGGATGACGAAAGTCCGTCTTTACCAAAGGCAGAGGTGGACGAGGCCGTGCGCATTCTGAAAGCAGGGAAATCTCAAGGAATTGACAACGTCCCTTCTTTGCTGATTAAGCACAGAGAAGAGGTAACGACTTGAGCAATGACGGCACTATGACAGAAAATCTGGGAGAAGAAGACGTGGCCAAAGGAGTGAAGCCAGTCTCTAGTAATCTCCCTACCGTAAAATGGCAACCACAAGATTTTCCAGAATTACCGCACCATCTACCTCATCAGCCATCTCGGCAAAGTCATACTTCGCATAATCCTCAACCGATTGAAGGAAAGGCCGAGGAACTAATAGCGAAAAAGCAGGTTGAATTCATATCTTGGCGTTTTAAAGTGGAGCAGATCTTCAACTGAAGAGCCATAATTTAGACGCTTCTGCAACACCAACGTGAGCTCTTCCATAACTTCATCGACGTAAATAAAGCTTTCGACCGCGTGTGGCATGATGACCTATGATAGGTTCTGAGAGGATTCAACATTGACGAATGGCTGGTGTAAGTCATCCAATAACGGATTTCTTTTCTCTCCGTCCTATTTAACCTTTCATTGAAAAGATAATGCAGGAGACCTCCCCCAAAGACCACAACACCTCCG
This sequence comes from Dreissena rostriformis, assembly GCA_007657795.1. Taxonomy (NCBI): domain Eukaryota; kingdom Metazoa; phylum Mollusca; class Bivalvia; order Myida; family Dreissenidae; genus Dreissena; species Dreissena rostriformis. Next base: position 150,938 of record VMBQ01001275.1, read on the forward strand.
TCTCCATCGGTGTCGGACCCATCTCTATCTTGAGATTCGCGGATTGCATTGACCTCATGGGTTGCACCAGCAGTGAACTCCAAGACCTCACTTACAGACTCTCTGAAAGAGCAGGAGCATACGGAATGTAGGTCAGCACGGAGAAGTCAAAGATCATGGTAAAAACACGAACAACATCAGTGCAGACATCACCATGAACTGCGAGAAGCTGGAAGAGGTCCCCAGATTCAAGTACCTGTACCGTTGAGGTCCGAAAAAGAATTACCATGGCGATCGAAGCGATGGATTGACTAAGAAGGTTGTGGACAAGCTCATCCATCACCTTGACGTAGCCATACTTTTATCCGTCAATGAAATTACCTACTAATTGTAATTCGATAATTGCATAATTGTCTTCGTAAGCTTCGTTCGCTAGAGATAAAAGTCGTTCTGTGTAAACTTGAACTTTTTCGTCCGTCTTTAAATTGTTTTTAATAATGCGAAATAATAATGTGGGTCTTGAATTCAGGTGATCAACGAGAGTTTGAACAAACTCTGAATTACCCTAAAGTTGTTCTTAACGCATATTTGAAGATTTAAGTGGTAAGTTTTCTAGAATCTTTTTTTACCGAGAGTATTTACTTGCCTGTATTATTTCTTCTGTTTTTCGTTTTAAAACGTGAACTATTGTTGCCGCAATGTACTAATTCATCTTTCACTGTTCACGGGAACCAAAAGCTATATCCATTTTTCAGGAATGGCAATTTCATACTCATCCATTCTTCTGGTACCTCGATTTTGGTCAAGTTCTCAGATAGAAATGAGCATAAATTTAATTCAATATGAATCGCGACAACACAGTCGACATGCGGATTTTATAAGCTCAATTCGCTTTGACTTTTTTATTGTTCGTGCGTCGATATTGTCTGTCTTTCCGCGCTTGAGGTTGCATTTGTTCCTAATGTAAACTTAATTCAAATCTTACCGCATACGAATTGTCGTAATATTATTTATAACATGTACATATGCAACAAAACGCTTTACAAATGGTACGGTATTAATATACACATCTACAATATATATTGTGTTTTGTATATCCATATATAAATCTACTATATATTGTCTTTTGTAAAAATCCCTTTTATAAGCCGGATGCGGATGTTTCCCTCCCCCCTGATTTGTACGATGTTCGTTTCGCACGTGCGTCACTGGCTGATGCGGGGTATGGATCTAGCTCAACGTACGTGTCACGATTGACATTGCTCTAAGCATTACCGGGATTACAATACATACTGATGTATATAAACTGCTGTTATAATTTATACATAAACTCGAAACGAACGTAAATTCACAAAGCAAAACAGTTTGGACGTGTTTTATAAGTATGAATCAATAGCCATCATTAATAAGTGTATGTGTCAAAATCTTTTAGCGTGACAAAAAAAAATCACCAAGCACACAACGATGTTACTTTAAACGGACACATGCCTTAATTTTCTGTCAATGATTGCGCGTCTACAAAATGCACAGTAAGCTCGTCTTAAATGAGCAATAATGCTCAGTCACTCCGCGACTTTCCTCAACATAAATTTAGTTAATATAATTGTGCATGCAATGCCTATAAAGTCCAACCTGGGTACAGCAGCCAGTCAATAGAAGTGGTCAAATAAGCTGCTGCTGACAGGTGGCTGCTAGTCAGGTGACCACTTTTGAGATGGTTGGTCAACTGATGGAATCATTCTCTTTCAAAGAAACAAACACCAAAAGCAAAGAAACACTTTTTTCTGTACACACAAAATTCTCATTCAAACATTCATAAGCTTAGCACAATTTATCTTAAATACATGTAACAAAAATTTATCACTTTTCTCAAACATAAGACTCAACAGTTTCACACACTTTACTCGTTCCTCTTACTTGAGGTACTTGCGTTTCAAGCTCATAGTTATTCCGTAATTTATTTATCTGATGGAATGTACAATGAACGTGTACGCTAGAAAGCTCAGTTAAAGAATGATCCGAAAATGCTGTTTTTAAATCCATATTTAATAATGGAATTTCTACCTAAACGCTGTTAAGTTATAACTGGCGATCATTTAATTAGCGATAATTATTTAAAACGTGTTATATACTCTGTTCTAATTTATTTTGAAAATGTACACATAATTATCCCAGTAAAACAAACCATCTCAACACCCTATCATTTGTTGTCTCACAGAGGCCCGCATTTTATCAATCAAGGGCAGTTACCGCACTCAGATTTTTTGACCAAACGATGACGCTATGACGTCAAAAATGACAACTAGGCAAATTGATTTGATAATTTACTTTTCGCAACTCGAAAGGACCGCCTCGTGACTTCTTAACTCCGGTGCAATATGTTTTTCAGTTTGAAATATACTGGCTGCTTTTGCATGTGACCGTTACACGAAGGTGTAATCAAGACTGATTTTCGTCATGGAAATCTATGCTGACCGCTTACGTCAGTTGACTGCTATACTCTGTGGACCGCCAAGTCGGGTTGGACTGTATATTGAACCAAAGATCTGTTTTTTGATAGATCTTTGATTGGACTGTATATGAAAATATTTTATACCGCTCGTTACAAAGTAAAAAGGGTATACTAAAATCACTTTGGGCGTGTGTCCATCTTATCTGTCAGTTGACACACATTTTTCCGCAGGCGTTCCGAACGCTTTTCAACACGCAAATTTTAAAGCCCCATTAACACTAAAATCAACGAATATTTCGTAAAATATTTCATAAAATAAAGTTTACCCATACATATTCAGTGTTTCTTATAGCAATAGCCAAAATTTCATTGCTAGATGTGGTCTGTTAACATAGATTTAACAAGATACAAATGCTCTTTTTTATTTTTCGTGGTTCCAGAACATGTGAAGTTGTGAATGTGCGCTATGTATGGATCTATGTTAACAATTTACAAAAGTTGTGCCCCTTTTTGGACTTAGAATTTTTGTAACATTATTATTGCTGTTAACTAGTATTCGTTTAAACATAAACTAGATTATTTTGTTGACATTTCATGTGTGTTGGTCTTTATTGCCATAGATATGTATTGTAATAGATGGGTTTGCAACGATACTGTAATCGTGAATGCTTGATATTTTTTTTATGCGAAAAATTCTTGTGGTGGAAAAGTTCAAGTAATTGACAGTCTCTTTTCGTATACACATTATTGAAAAATTCAATATTGTAATAACATTCGGGTTCTTATTTATATGACCAGTTGTCTTAGAATCGCTGCATACATCCATACAAAGATGTTTACCCTCTGGATTAAAAAAAAAGGTTCTTTTTATGGATATGTGTTTTGCTCCGCTATTTAGGAAACTCTAAGCTCTTTTTGGGGTAATATTTTTGTAGTTGCAGGATTTTATAGACAATACTACATATCATTACTTTAAATAATGACACATTGACGTCACGAGCGTGCCGTTGTTCGTATCGCCTGGTCGATTTTCTATGTCTGAGAAGTAACCGATAGCGCTTCTTCAACTGAAATAAATAGCGTCCAAACTCAGTCTCAGCCAACGGTTATTAACAAAATGGAGCCACAAATCAACAAAAAAATAATAATAGTAAATAAACATAGATAAAAAATGGCCTAATACAAATATTGATTACACTCAAAATGTGGATTAGATAGATGGCGCTATTTGAGCTTAAAAGGGAGTCACACAAATTGCAATTTAATCTTCGACAAGCTTAGTGGCTTACCTGAGTGACAACTTTAATCGAATGCATATAACAATGCAATTGCAAATATATATGTACTTCCATTTTCTGTTCTTCCATTCATTAATCTTAATTTAATTTACACCACACTATTTTTGGAAACGTTTGTATCGAATGCTAACAATTATAACTAAAAACACGATTTATGAAATGAATAACTGGTCTAAGCGATTTACTTTATTCGAAAGACAGCCGAAGAATAGTTGAGTGCTGTCTTGCGAAAGATTTTGTTCTGTATTTTATTCGGAATTCATATACTCAAAAAGTGTTACTAAAGCAATAATTAGCAAAAATATACACCTCTGTAACTGCAACATCGTGATGTGATATATTTGGTATGTGTACGCAACATTGTATGTAATTACATAATGATAGTTGTCCTACATGTGTATTGTTGCAGCATGTTAAAGTCATCTTTATTGGAATCTCTCTTTAAGCGGTCTGTGAAAATTGGGCTTAATGCATACGCGTAAAGTGTCATCCCAGACTACCTTGTGGAATCCGCACAGACTAATCAGGGAATCTCTTTAGGCGGTGTGCGAGTTCTTTAATCCTCTGCTGATTTTTCGGGTCCTCGATGTAGGATTTCGTGTCTTGAAGCATCCGCTCGATCCTCTTTTCATCCACGCAGTCCAGAGGCACATTTTCCGAAAGGAGCGGAGAAAATCGGTAGAACGGAACATTCATCAATTTGCACCAAGCTCTGGCACGATGCGTCGGTTGACCGTAAGATATTGACACCTGAAAATGTCACAAACAGAGGATCAAACATTGTTATATATGGGCCGCGCTCTGTGAAAAGGGGGTTTAATGCATGTGCGTTAAGTGTCGTCCCAGATAAGCCTGTGCAGTCCGCACAGGCTAATCAGGGACGACATTATCCGCTGTTATGGAATTTTTTGTTCATATGAAGTCCCTTCTAAACAAAAATTAAGTGTAGGCGGAAAGTGTCGTCCCTGATTAGCCCGTGCGGACTGCACAGGCTGATCTAGGATGGCACTTTACGCACATGCATTTAACCCCCTTTTCTCAGAGCGCGCCTCATATGTATTTCAACACTTATGTTGCTTATAAATTTTCATAAACGTTAAACGTATAAAGTCTTGAAATGCAATTTACCAGAAGTGTTCCTATTAATGAATGCCACTTAAATGATCGTCATAGCGTAATGTAACAACAATAGAACCACAAATAAACAAAAAATATTGATTAATTAAAAACGTTTCTGTAAAATGATGCTTCTGTAGGTCTGTTTAGTATTCAGTAGTTCAATAACATTTTTTTTTCTTTATATGTAGAACAATCAATTAATAGGCATTTACAAGTAACCATTTGATATTCTACGCTTTTACCAACTCTTGCCTCTGTGGTTTACAGGGTTTAAGTCAGACCAATCGAAAACATACCAAATATATTACCGAAACAAATGCTTTACGATAACGGTTGTTGTGACACATTATTTATTGTCGGCAGTTTTATTCGAAATTTTAAGACTGATGGAAGCGATATTTTAAAGACCCTTCTAAAGGGTCTAAAGACCATTCTAATTTTAAAATAAGAAGGCCATTTTAACATTATAATACATTGTTAAACAAGCATTCATGATAGGCATGATGCCGGGCTGGTATCATTGAGGGTTTTGTGAAATCCAAGATGGCCGCCGTTTAAGCATTTTCAATAATGTAGGCATGTAATAGATGACGCTTGTGGAGGACTAGTGGCCCTTTTCTTCAATGCCTTGCCCCGCTCTCCTGTCATAATCTTGACGCGTCGTTTTCTAACTATCATATGATGAAACATTAGTGTGTTAAATTCAACATGCAGATTACGTATCAAACGCAGAAAGGGCCATGATCGCAACAAGAACGCGCGGTTTACGCGCTGTGAGGGCATTGCGCATGCGCTGCAACAGGTTTTTATTCGTCATGAGAACGCTGCACGGACGCTGTTAGAACGCGAATAGGACGCCGTAAAGACGCTGTGCGAGTGTCATATAGTACCAATTTAATATTTTGACATATTTCGCGGCGATAATACGATTTAAGAATGCAATTCAAGCGCCAATGCAACGCCGTCCGGTGTGACTGGCCCTTTAAGAACGGGCACTGATTCTAAAACATACCTGTTCTAGGATGCTTTTAAAAAACCTTTTTGTCTCAGTGAGCAATCTATACGTCTTTTGTGGATGGCGTATTATATCGGACAAGTCTGGCCAGTGTGGATCTGGTGTTGATTGTTTTACGTAGTTAGAATATCCGCAGCCGACAGAAACAACCACGTCCAGATATCGCACTGGAACTTCTACAATCTGAAAAGAAAACACAAAAAACTACACAAAATAAAATGCAACACTTGATGACAGGTTTCAAACTAATACACTTGCATCTATTTAATAATTCATAACTACTACTACACGAAAATCAGGTCTTTTTATGTAGCAATACATGCATGTTATATATTTAAGTTAAATGTGCTTCGTAAACAGTCACCATCTGCTCCTTCATTTGATTGACATTGATTTTGGGTACCGTTTTGGGCCAACCAATGTGAACTTTTGTGTGAATGTATATGCTTAACATAGTAGTTGTTTTCACAAAATTATCACCATTTGACGTTTTGCAGCATCAGACTCGTCAACACTATCCTCCTTGTCAGCATTTTGCATTTGCGACAATGGTGGATCATTCTGGTCAGCATTTTGCATTTGCGGCAATGGTGGATCATTCTTGTTAGGATTTTGCATTTGCGACAACGGTGGATCATTCTTTTTAGTATTTTGCATTTGCGGCAATAGTAGATCATTCTTGTCAGCATTTTTAATTTGCGGTAATTGTTGATCATTCTTGTCAGCAGCATTTGGCGACAACTCAGGATCATTCTTTTCAGCATGTTGCATTTGAGACATTGGTGGATCATTCTTGTTTACATTTTGCATTTGCGACAATGGTGGATCATTGTTGTCAACATCTTGCATTTGCTTCAATGGTGGATCATTCTTGTCAGCGTTTTGAATTTGCGGCAATGGTAGGTCATTCTTGTCAACATGTTGTATTGGCGGCAATGGTTTGATAAACTGGTGAATGTCTGTAAGAATGTCCAGGGTTGGATTGTTGGACATCAATCCTCCGTCAAGGAACTGTTTGTACGGATGAAAGTAGGACGGAGCCGCAGACGTACAGCGGGCAACCTCCCAGATATAGTGGTCTGGATGAAAAAAACACTCGTATTGTAGCTTATTTATATGATCCACGCTCTGTGAAAAGGGGGTTCCATGGATGTGCGAAAAGTGTCGTCCCAGATTAGCCTGTGCAGTCCGCACAGGCTTATCAGGGACGACACTTTCCGCATAAACTAGATTTTTGATAAGAAGAGACCGTCTTTAAATAAAAATATCATAACAGCGGAAAGTGTCGTCCCTAATTGCGGACTACACAGGCTAATCTGGGACGACACTTTAATCACATGCATTAAACCCACTTTTTCACAGAACACGTTCCATATTCATTTGAATAAAATGGGCAAACTTGTTTATACATTTTTATTAAACGGTTGTGTATTAATGCAAACTTCAAAAACGAAGACGACAGCATCATGTGTTGTTCAAAATATTTAAGTTAATTTAGCAAATGAGTGTCCTCAAAAAGATGTTGATTTTTCAATTCAATCTAAAATTGTCTTATCTTATATGTGGATCATGTAAAAAATACAATTACACTGTATTGATGTTCGGAATATACAACCAATAAAGGGGGTATTTCCAATTTCCAAATGTTAACAGTTACATGTTTTATCTTTAGTTTAGGCTTAGGTAACGTCTTAATGAAAATGACAGAGAGAAAACTAATTTTCGAGACTGAAACCAAAGGCAAACAATGTCGGCAACCTTTTCTTTTCGTTTATATTAAACAAGAGGATTTTATTGTTTCCCGAATATAAATAAATAATTAATTTAGGGGGGTCACTTTGTGGTTCTGCGATTTGTTCACATCCATCCTCTAAATCGTCGTTTACTACGGTGTAGGAACGAAACAGGTGAAGTTTCCACGGATCGTGGTCGCCTTCTACGCTTGTTATCAGGACTCTGCAAGAAGAACGATTTATCTTAATCAACACTTTGTCAATAGTTCTGTATCTTCCTAATAGATACGCTAGACATGTGTTAGTGTGTTCGTTAATAAAACGAGGTTATGTGATATAATAACAATAACAATTGCATTTTATAAATATAAACTGATGCACAAAAAATTGATTTGTAGAACTGAATGTTGATTGAATGTTCATCACTTCGGCGTTCGATTACAGCTTTATATAAAGCTAAATATTAAGTTGCAATACTTACTTATTTGAACTATTTATGTACATTTATTCGTTTTCCGAGGCATTGGAAAAGTGCAATTGTTTTTATAAATTGTAAAACTAAGTTTTTCGGAAGGTAAATTATACGGTTTTTATTATCAACGATGAACAATAATTGTTTGTTTTTTATTACTTTTTTTATGATTTGATGAGAGCGTACACCTAAGTTATAAATGAAATGCGTTCACGCGTGCACCGAGCGCAGTTTTTTTCCCCCAAAGTACACAGCAGCCATTTTCCACATAGTTAATAATATACTGTTCAACATGTATTTAATTGCTGTGCGGTGTGTCCGGTTTAAATATTTTGTCACTTATTATGTTTTTATAATCAGACACTAAACGTATGGATTGTGTATGCTAACGTGTTGACTTACTAAAATTACGCGTTTGTACGTACTTTGGATACCTAATATCCGACATTACAGTTGCTTCTCCAAACTCCTGTTTCAAAAGGGTTTCCAACGGTGCAGAATCATACGGTCTTAAGCCCTTGAATACTTGATCCTTAAATCGCATGTACATTTCTTTAATGCGAGAGATTGGCTTGCCTAAAATAAGAATTGTGATAATAAGAAACAAACAAAACTCAAACAAGTTATGCATATCTCTTCGCAAGTTATTGTTGCAGTATCGTTTTTGATCCGTCAATAAACACTGATTTCGAGTTCTAAAACATAGGGAATAAGAGCAACGTTCCAGAATGACAAAGATAAATGCTAACAATTATAATATTATTATTGATCTCATCGATAGTTATTGCAACAACAATAAGAATAAAGTTCATGCAAGAGCGTTCGAACTCGAGTCTCCGCTTTTACCAATAGGTAATCCCATAATCGATAAATTGATCGCCGCCATATTGGCTATCACGTGACCCGTTGCCATTACGGTACTGACTGTGTTCATGTTTATGATTGTTACGTAGAATTCTGTGAGAAAAACTGAGATCATGATGTCAGTCTGATCTTACCCGTAGCAATAGCAAGAGCAATTATCCCTCCGGTGCTTGTTCCACCAATCCAGTCGAACATTTCTTTGATTTGCTGACCCGCTTCCTTCTCGATCGCCTCCAAAATCTCAAGAATAATGAGTCCACGAATACCCCCACCGTCCAGGCACAAAACCTTGACAACAACAGCATAAATTAGCCTCGCTCTGTGAAAAGGGGGTTTAATATATGTGCGATAAGTGTCGTCCCAGATTAGCCTGTGCAGTCCGTACAGGCTTATCAGGGACGACATTTTCCGCTTGTATAATATTTTTCGTTTAAAGAAAATCACTTCTAAACAAAAACCCAGCTTAGGCGGAAAGTGTCGTTACTGATTAGCATGTGCGGACTGCACAGGCTAATCTGGGACGACACTTTTCGTACATGCATTAAACCCCTTTTACAGAGAGAGAGGCTTAAATCGATACCACTGAAATAGACTGAACACTTCACAAACTCAAAGTGCGTTGATTTGATTGAATCTGTGGTACGTAGAACCACAAGTATAGAGCCTGTTTGCAAAAGGTACATACTTGCCAGCTTGTAATGGTTGTTAAGTTTGTCTTCTTCCCTTTACACACTGTATTGTACTACAAACTTTTTCAGATAACAACTTTAACCAAAACCGCACATTTGATGATATAAAATGTAATAACATTTGGTTGTAGTTGTTTCAACACTGTTTACTCACCCTGTCCCGAGAAGCCATGGTCCGTCCTGAAATATTTTCAAGAATGGGTTGAATGTTTCAGCATAATTGATATGTACATAGGTTTGTGGCGAAATGATTTAAATGTAAACAGTTTATTTAATTTATACAAAGAATTGAAATATCGATTTGAATTGTCTGATTACCTTAACATTATCCGAAACTATAGTTTAAGAAAACATATATCAAAACTAAGACTTTCGTCACATATGTAAAAAAATGAATCTGGGAGACATATAAATATTCCTACAAATGAACGTAAATGTATTATATGTAGCTCAAATGATATCGAAGACGAGTATCATTTTGCATAAACTTATACTTTTTTTTTAACAAATACTAGCACTAAAGTTCTCACTAAACTCGCGATATATTGTAAAAATGCGTTTAAAATGAGAACTGAGGCATTGAATGTAGACGTGGAGTAATGTAATGGCCTTAGTGCATTTTTAACACCTTGTTATACATGTATACTATGTTGTTCACTTTCGCATTACAATGCATGTGCTTACTGCTTATATTTTGTCAATTATGTATATGTAACGATGAACTAGACTAGTTCAAGTTATATAAATGAACTCTATGTTCTGTTCTGTACTATTTAAATAATTCAGAATGTTTATGCTTTATTGAAATAATTAAAAATGTTTCTGCATTATTGAAATAATTAAGAATGTTAAAGCACTGTTGAAATAAGTAAGAATGTTTCTGCTTTATTGAAGTAATTATGAATGTTTCTGCATTAATGAAACAATTAAGAATGTTCTGCTTTATGGAAATTCTTAAGAATGTTTGGCTTTATTGAAATAATTATGAACGTTCTGTATCATTTACATAATTTAGAATGTTCTGTATTATTGAAATATATAAGGATGATTCTGCATTATTTAAATACCGGTACTTAAGAATTTTATGCTTTATTGAAATAATTTAGAATGTTCTGAATTATTGAAATAATTAAGGATGACTATGAAGTTTATCTTGCAATGTGACCATCATATATTTATTTAAAAAAACACACTATTGTTTAATTTCATTTGTGTCATACATAATTATAAAATCTTTTAAGCGAAAATAAAAATTAAAACCATACACGCATCGCCTATTTGAATACATTATAATACTTTTATCATANGAAGTAAGTCACTTGACTCGCTACGCTATTAAATATTCAGTCATGCTCTGAAATAGTTATACTTTAAAAATACATCCCAACACACACGCATATACACAAAAGTGAACTTTTATTAATTTACATAATATCAAACAACAATGATGCAATAACAACGACAATCATATTCAGCATATAAGGCGAGAACTCAATGAAACAGTGAGGAAAGGTTACAATTGAGTTCCATCTGCGTGCATCCCTGTAGTACTGATCACTTAAGATGAATTCAAATATTTTAAAGGAATTCACACACGTTCATGTCCGCTTCAGTAAATTTCGATGACGCCATATTTGGTTTGCTGTGAAGTCTTCAAACTGACGTTTCATTTCGTAGTATGTGACATCGTTTAGGAGAAATTTGGTAAACCTACAAAATAGAACAAAATTACGTTAATGATAATTGTTTAAGTCTTTCAAGTTAACAGGAAAATGTGTATTACTACCAACTATTCTTATCTACATATGCATTAAGGCCATGCAATCTTTTTTTTTTATAATAAACAGTATGCTTCATAAAAAACGATCAAATGCTATTTCTTTATAAATGTAAGTAATGTAATTTATTGAACCTTATCTTGAAGTGCCTTGGCAGCCGCATGAAACTTATAGCACTCTGCATGGAATCNATGCAAGAGCGTTCGAACTCGAGTCTCCGCTTTTACCAATACGTAATCCCATAATCGATAAATTGATCGCCGCCATATTGGCTATCACGTGACCCGCTGCCATTACGGTACTGACTGTGTTCATGTTTATGATTGTTACGAAGCTTTCTGTGAGAAAAACTGAAATCATGATGTCAGTCTGATGTTACCCGTAGCAATAGCAAGAGCAATTATCCCTCCGGTGCTTGTTCCACCAATCCAGTCAAACATTTCTTTGATTTGCTGACCCGCTTCCTTCTCGATCGCCTCCAAAATCTCAAGAATAATGAGTCCACGAATACCCCCACCGTCCAGGCACAAAACCTTGACAGACAACAATAGCATAAATGAGCCTCGCTCTGTGAAAAGGGGGTTTAATATATGTGCATAAAGTGTCGTCCCAGATTAGCCTGTGCAGTCCGTACAGGCTTATCAGGGACGAAATTTTCCGCTTGTATGATAGTTTTTGTTTAAAGAAAATCTCTTCTAAACAAAAACCAAGTTTAGGCGGAAAGTATCGTAACTGATAAGCCTGAGCGGACTGCACAGGCTAATCTGGGACGATACTTTTCGCACATGCATTAAACCCCTTTTACAGAGAGAGAGCGGCTTAAATCGATACCACTGACATAGACTGAACACTTCGCAAACTCACAGTGCGCTGATTTGTTTGAATCTGTGGTACGTAGAACCACAAGTATAGAGCCTGTTTGCAAAAGGTACATACTTGGCAGATAGTAATGGTTGTTAAGTTTGTCTTCTTCCCTTTACACACTGGATTGTACTACAAACTATTTCAGATAACAACTTTAACCAAAACCGCACATTTGATGATATTAAATGTAATAACATTTGGTTGTAGTTGTTTCAACACTGTTTACTCACCCTGTCCCGAGAAGCCATGGTCCGTCCTGAAATATTTTCAATAATGGGTTGAATGTTTCAGCATAATTGATATGTACATAGGTCTGTGGCGAAATGATTTAAATGTAAACAGTTTATTAAATTTATACAAAGAATTGAAACATCGATTTGAATTGTCTGATTATCTTAACATTATCCGAAACTATAGTTTAAGAAAACATATATCAAAACTAAGACTTTCGTCCCATATGTAAAAATTGAATCTGGGAGACATATAAATATCCCTACAAATGAACGTAAATGTAGTATATGTAGCTCAAATGATATCGAAGACGAGTATCATTTTGCATAAACTTATACTTTTTTTTAAACAAATACTAGCACTAAAGTTCTCACTAAACTCGCGATATATTGTAAAAATGCTTTTAAAATGAGAACTGAGGCATTGAATGTAGACGTGGAGTAATGTAATGGCCTTAGTGCATTTTAAACACCTTAATATACATGTATACTATGTTGTTCACTTTCGCATTACAATGCATGTGCTTACTGCTTATATTTTGTCAATTATGTATATGTGACGATGAACTAGACTAGTTCAAGTTATATGAATGAACTTTCTGTTCTGTTCTGTACTATTAAAATAATTAAGAATGTTTCTGCTTTATTGAAATCATTAAAAATGTTTCTGCATTATTGAAATAATTAAGAATGTTTAAGCACTATTGAAATAAGTAAGAATGTTTCTGCTTTATTGAAAAAAATAAGAATATTTCTGCATTATTGAAATACTTAAGAATGTTCTGCTTTATGGAAATACTTAAGACTGTTTTGAATTATTAAAATAATTAAGGATGACTATGAAGTTTATCTTGCAATGTGACCTTACTTATTTTAAAGAACACACTATTGTTTAATTACAAGCGAATATAAAAATTAAAACCATACGCGCATCGCCTATTTAAATACATTATAATACTTTTATCATACTTTAAACAAGATTTTCGACTAGAAATTTGTCGTTGGTATTTTTAAATTAGGAGAATTATCTTAATCACTTAATGGCGCCATACAGTTAGAAAACGTGTTGACCTGAAGTGTTTGAACTTGGTAGTGTTGGTAGTTTTTTTTTTTTTTTTTTTTTTAGTTTCAAAGCAGCGCAGTAGGGG
>VMBQ01001275.1:165992-223006 GCA_007657795.1 Dreissena rostriformis
GTAGAGGTTTTAGTGAGCAGGCATGTTTATATAGTAAAACACTTGAAAACAATCTACAAAACGCCCTTCATCATTCTAAAAAGGGGGGGGGGTAAATGTTAGATTTTTTAAGTGATATTTAAAAGAGACCAACACAATATATTCAACTAAATGTCTCATTGATTTTACAGTTTTTAGATTTAAAAAATCATTTTTACTATTAAAATGTTCTTCATACTGAAATTTGTGAAACCTTAAAAGACATTAGTAAGTATTCTATTAGTGTAGATGAACATTATGAAGTTTGATGAAATACGAAATCCAAGATGGCTGTCAGTCGGTCATTTTGAAGTTAATCAAAGAAAATATCAGGTCAAATACATGTATAATTGCCAAAGAGTTAGAATATATTAAGGAAGCTTCCATATGAGTCTCGTTCTGGGAAATCCGGACTTAATGCATGTGCGTAAAGTGCAGTCTGTACAGGCAAATCTTGGACGACACTGGTGCTGTCTTAATATATCATTTAAATTGACACAGTAATCTTGCACTGCATAATGTCCGAGTATACATGAATAAAATTCGATACCTCCCTGACCATTCATTACTATTTTGCGCAGATGCACCCTATAAGGACGTTATATATAAAGTTTTATCAAATTGGGATCATATGTTTCAGACATGCAATATTGATACCCAAAGTGTTTAACAAACTTCGTGTACCGTGCTGAAATAAACGTTTGATCACTACCCACAAAGGTGTTGCGTTCAATTGTGTTATACATGATTATATAGAACCGACACATATTGACATCAAAAATAAAATGCATATATATATTTTTATGAAGGTATATATGTAACGAGCTTCATTTTTGTTCAAATTTACACTCTTTCAACTGAGAATGCATTTTCGCAAATATTCTCGATTCAATTAAAACGAATAATATCGGACCAATTTTATTTCCAGTGAATAGGTGGGCACCTTTAATGGCCACTTTCTGATAAACTATTGTTATCTTCCGGCGTCGACAGAGTGGTTGCGGTTTATTTTAAAACAATATGGGAAGTTATTCACCTGCCACTAAGTTATAAAGAATTGCATAAACAACTATAAACAAATTTTAAAATATTGCAGACATAGGAGCTCAATATATTTTTTTCTGAAAAACTTACAACAACAAAACTTTAAGCATTAAACTGAAGAGCGAAAAAAAAAACGTGCGGCTGTTCTTGATACTCTATGCATATTTATACATGTGAATGTTTATGTATATATAACCTTTTGTTGTTAAGAAAAAGACATTTGTTTTTTTAAGAATGACAAACGCATACATCGATATATGTTATGCATTGATAAATCCGCAAACCGCTTTCATTAATTAGTTTTGAAGTTTCTGTAAACAATTAAAATTATAATTGTTAACAATAAGCCGTTTGGCGTTTCTTAATCGACAGCAGGGATTGTTCCTAAACCAAGAGACGTTGTTTCTGCTTTTTTTTTTAAATAATTAAGAATGTTTCTGCATTATTAAAATGCTTACGAATGTTTCTGCATTATTGAAATGCTTAAGAATGTTCTGCTTTATTGAAATTATTAAGAGTGTTATGCTTTATTGAAATAATTAAGAATGTTCTGCTTTATGGAAATACTTAAGAATGTTCGGCTTTATTGAAATTATTAAGAACGTTCTGTATCATTTACATAATTTAGAATGTTCTGTATTATTGAAATAAATAAGGATGATTCTTCATTATTTAAATACCGGTACTTAAGAATGTTTTGCTTTATTGAAATAATTTAGAATACTCTGCATTATTGAAATAATTAAGAATGTTCTGAATTATTTAAATAATTAAGGATGACTATGAAGTATATCTTGCAATGTGACCATATTTATTTTAAAGAACACACTATTGTTTAATTTCATTTGTGTATAAATATACATTTATATGTATAATTATAAAATCTTTTCAGCGAAAATAAAAATCAAAACCATCCACGCATCGCCTATTTGAATACATTATAATACTTTTATCATACTTTAAACAAGAATATTTTTATTTTCGACTAGAATTTTGTCGTTGGTATTTTTAAATTAGGATAATTATCTTAATCACTTGTTGGCGCCATACAGTTAGAAAACATGTTGACCTGACGTATTTTTGTATTGTTTTTTACAGTTGGATATTAAATGATTTGCTATTTACTAGATATTGTTGATATTCGCAGATTGAGAGTATGGATCATATATATGATTGGAATATTAGAAGAAAGTCACTTGACTTGCTACGCTATTAAATATTCAGTCATGCTCTGCAATATGTATACTTAAAAATACATCCCAACACAAACGCATGTACACAATAGTGAACTTTTATGTATTAAAAATAATATATATCAAACAACAATGATGCAAATAACAACGGCAATCATATTCAGTAATAATGCGAAAAAGCCCTAAAACAGTGAGGACAGGTTACAATTGTGTCTGCGTGCATCCCTGTAGTACTGATCACCAAAACTGATTTCAAATATTTTAAAGAAATTCACACAAGTTCATGTCCGCTTCAGTAAATTTCGATGACGCCATATTTGGTTTGCTGGGAAGTCTTCAAACTTACGTTTCATTCCGTAGTATGTTACATCGTTTAGGAGAAATTTGGTAAACCTACAAAATAGAACAAAATAACGTTAATGATAATTGTTTAAGTCGTTCAAGTAAACAGGAAAATGTGTATGTCTACCAACAATACTTATCTAAATATGCATAAAGGTCAGAAAATCTTTTTATATATATTAAACAGTATGCTACAAAAAAAAACGATCAAATGCTATTTCTTCTTTAATATAAAGAATGAAATATATCGAACCTTATCTAAAAGTGCCTTGGCAGCCGCATGGAACTTAAAGCACTCTGCGTGGAATCGGATATTCTCCGTACGCACAGTTTTACACATCTTTCCACGAAATCCAGACAGGCACCGGGAAGTTCCGGAATTTCAAACTGACTTGCTCCGCAGAATAGACCCGCGACAGTGTCTTCGTTAATGTTTACCGCCCCGCAGTGAGTGTACTCAACAAGCAATCGGAACACTTCGGCGTCATAGTTAGTAATTGGAATCTGCGATTTCTCCGAAGGAAGCCGAGAAAGTCCGACGGAAGTCTTGCTTTTGACCTTTTTAGTTTTGGTGATTTTTGGTTTCTCGCTTGATCTGAGACGTAGGTGTTTTGGGATGAGCTCAAACATAATTCTGTAAACAAATATAAGATATGAAGAACACAAAAATGGCGGTAAATACTCAGTAATTGTTTTTTACTCAATTATTTATATTTTTATACACGTGAGCAAATTAAGAAAATATTATATATCGATGTAAACTAATTACCTGCTTCTAGATGCCAAAACTGCTTTCAATCCGTGCACGGGTACAGCACGTGGTCCGACTAGAAACGTGACGTCACACATCTCGGGCATCGCGAGAATTATTTGCATATCCTTACATAGCGCATGCGCACTCGGAAACTGTGATTCGAGATAAAAATTCGTTTGAGGTGGGTATACGCTGTCGACAGACGACGATGTTCCACATGATGTCACTGAATCAAATGACGTCACAGATATGTTGTCCGAGTCATTAACGGAAGAGTAGCCAGAAGAGGAATCTGAAAATATATATTTTTTTTATAGTATATAAACTGAATTACTAACAAAATGTCGTTGTAAATCTACTTATAAGTATATGAAAAACCTGTTCCGAGACTAAGAGCATCGTATATCTGGTATAATCTCCTTTAAATTGTACAAAGATTAGCTCAAAATGTTATATTTGAACTTATTTCGCATCATTTGTTATGTCCGTTAATAGACTTCATAACATGTGTTTTATGAATAATAAACAACAAATAATCGAGAATTAATTATAAAATATGGCAGATATATTGTAGTAATTATCTCCTTGTAAAACTTTGAAAATGTAAAGTTATATCATACTTGTGAATTAATAATTAAACATGGCAGGTTCGTTGTAGTGTTCGTCTCGTTTATAAGCTTTGGAACTGTTCGTTATATTTTATGTGTGTTGCTAAATTTTTCACAAATGAACATAATTGATTTTATGAAATTGAATTGTCAATTTAAAAATAATATTTACATACCATCACATTCAAACTTCATCTTGAAAAAATAAATTTCCAAGCTCTGAAGAATAACTGTTGATTGTTTTCGCCCCTGAATTGGCTTGCATCGCGACTCCAGACGCTTATATACGGTTATCACGATAGACCCGGATTGTCACATCGAGTGAATATTGTTTTACACGTAGTGATAGACTTCCGTGACACGTGAACTTATGCCAGACTATTTCTCTGCACGTGCGTTATTCAGTGTCGATAATGTTTGTTCGCGACTTTGACTTGACTGTTGTGTTTGTCACAACTTGAAGTTCTTGTTAATTTAGAGAAAGCCTTTACTAAACTCTTTTCTTATAATTGGCTTGATAACATATTCAAGGTAATCTATTGCTTTTGCTAGTTGAATTGTCAGCAAATACATGTAAACGTCGCTAACTTTGAGCATGTATACTTTTCTTAATCTATGATTGTTTTTTACTTCATATTGTTTTATGTACATGTTGTTATAATGCAATTTGTGTATGTATGCTCTCCCCGAAATAAATCTATCTCTATCTACTAATTTAATCTATACTAAATTGTGCCTTCAATTAGATTTATAATTTTAATAGTTCACAGTTTTCGATGTTCTGCACAATTTGAACATCTTAAAAGGTATATTAATACAAAATTATCAAGGGGAGGAAAATACGAACGTTTAAAAAAAATTGGATCTAATGCATGTGCGCAAAGTGTCGTCCCGGATTAGCCTGTGCAGTCCATACAGGCTAATCAGGGACGACACTTTCCACATAAACTGGATTTTTCCTAAGAACAGAACAGAACTTTATTACGACGTGTACATAGTACATCGTCTGTCTTAGCCATGTTATATTATACCTATCAAAAGGTAATGTGAAAAGAAAGTGAGTATACAGTAATATAGTGTAAATAACATATTACATTATACATGACAGTGGTTGAAAACAATTGCATTGTTAAAAAATATTATTTTATCATGCTGTTTATATTTATGAAAAATAAACAAACGAGAGACTGGATTATCTTCCGCATACCATGTGGATAAACCTGCTTATAATACTATAAATAGTGCAATCTTTTGCAAAGATCAACTATGGCAACACATTTAACAATCAGACACGTATATTTCACATCTGTATAAGAATATATATTAATTATGTTTAGGGGAGGGGGATGGATGATAGAATCACTTGACGGACTTTATGGAATCGACACGGACTGCCCAATCGACTACGAATACACCAGGAACTCTTTTTCATCAATGTAAAGCGATAGTTGTGATAGTATTGTTTGTAAGTACGCATTTACACGGAGGGTTATGGTTAGATCGGAGTGCGGGGTTTTGTCTTGCCTAGAGAAAACTGTCGATTTCGTCCGATGTGCCAGTTTGTTATTCTGAAACGGTTGAAATTAGGCCATTTTTTTAATGGCCAACGTTTGCAGATGATATTTAGCTACAATTTTATATATAAATTTATAAATTTTAAACGATAATGACTTTGTAATTTGCACTTTTGTTAAATATGTGACATTCTGCCTATTTGGCATGTTCAACCCCTTGTCTATATATTATATATCATATAAGATTTTTTCTAGAATTGTTTTTTATGCAAATCTAACACTGTGCCGGCTCCCTATGCACAGAACATAACATTTCAGTTGGTTTTCTGAACAACATTCGGTATGGAATTCCTGATCAACAGAGCTTGTTTCACAAAAACATATAACTTAATAAGATCTTCTTTATTACATGAGCTCATAAGGCTTAACAGTTTATATACTGATGGCCGTTTGAGATAATAAGATATGATGTATTTTTTCCTAATACATTTATTCAAAAATATATATAATAAAAGTCTTTTTTGGACAATGAAAACATTATGTCAATGTTGTTAAGAGGAGCGAGTGTATTAACCACTGCGCTAACCGAAAAAGCGAGTGTATCAACCACTGCGCTAACCGAAAAAGCGAGTATATCAACCACTGCGCTAACCGGAGATGCCAGTGTATAAACCACTGCGCTAACCGGAGCTGCCAGTGTATAAACCACTGCGCTAACCGGATAGCCTAAGCGAGAGTATTATTGACATTGCGCTTAGACTCGAAAGCATAAAAGTTGTGGTAGGGAAAAAGCTTTTGCTTTTAGAGGCCTGGGTTCGAGTCCCGGCAAAGGCGAACTTATTTTGTAATTAAAGTTGACTACATGTATTTCGATTAATAAAGTCTTGGTGTTTTGGCTCAGCTGATTATCGCGATAAGCCTAGAAACGATGATGGCACAACTAGTTGGATATGAGGAACCAGTGGTCTAGATATAAACCAAGTTGGATATGAGGAACCAGTGGTCTAGATATAAACCAAGTTGGATATGAGGAACCAGTGGTCTAGATATAAACCCAGTCGGAAAGGAGTAATACCCGGTACACTAGCCTGATAAAACCTGCACACCTTCAGACAGATATTAACACTCCGTAGCTTTGTTTCCTCACATGGCAAGATTCAACGACTGATTCACATTCACATTTTATCTTCAAATGGCTTGGTATTGCATACTGTACATCAATCTAGTGATTTTAATCAGGGTTTAACAGGAAGAATACTATCGCCATTTTATGGGCATGCATATTCCATATACTGTGGTAATTTTTAATGTTGTACTGGATTATATTATGAAAAAAGGTTCCTCCCATTTCCTTTTAATACTAAAACATGGGGTTTAATGAGATAAAGATAATTATGAACGCGACAAAGCCCAACGTAAAAACAACGTTTCCCTGTAATACACTTGCATCACCATCGTCGAAACCCCGTTTCATGTTTTATTAATTGCATTAAATTACCCACTGTATATCTAATATGCTATGTTTCTTTATCGACCGTGGTGAGATTAGGCTTGCACAATTTCTTACTCGTGAATATTTGATGTGCCGTATCATATTTTCTATGTCCAAATATGTACAACTGAATAATATAGCAAAGAGTATATAAAAGATATAAAAACATAATATATTAATAGAGTTTTTTTTAGTGAACGTGGGTTCCGATAATGCTGTGCTGCATGTATTTACGTACACTAACATAAAGATTAAGGTTACTTTAGTTTGAATTACAATACACAAACTCTTAGATAACTTATATTTGAACCTAAAGTAAATTGTCCTAAAAAACCTGTGTTCGCTCGAGATCCGATAAACAACCATTGCTTGCATGTGCGCCGTAACGCCTAAAGTAACCTAAAGTAAATTATCCTAAAAAACCTGCGTTCGCTCGAGATCCGATAAACAACCATTGCTTGCATGTGCGCAGTAATGCAGCTTTGTAACTTCTACAACTTAAGTACTGATACTAAGATAATACAAATTCTTACCTTCCTATGATTTGAAACAATTCCGTTTGAAATGAATCAATCTAATTGTCATAATTAACAGTTCGAAACCATTTTTGCGGACTTCGTAACTTATTCTATTAAAGTGATACAGGCCTGGTGAACCGGTACTTGTCGACGTGTCTTAATATACGGTATCATAAAAGAAAACAAATCTTCAAGTACATAGTCACATGATGGTATTGTTTAGTCAAGTATGTGCTTCAGACCAAGTACATTGTCACATGATGGTATTGTTTTGCTAAGTATGTGCTTCAGATCTAGTACATTGTCACATGATGGTATTGTTGAGTCAAGTATGTGCTTCAGACCAAGTACATAGTCACATGATGGTATTGTTGAGTCAAGTATGTGCTTCAGACATCACTTACTTAAACTTATATACTTAATATTATGAATAGGTCAGATAGCTAAAATCTTCCTTAGTAAGAAGAACACTCACAGCTCTCATGTAGAGGTTTTAGTGAGCAGGCATGTTTATATAGTAAAACACTTGAAAACAATCTACAAAACGCCCTTCATCATTCTAAGAAGGGGGGGGGGGGAATGTTAGATTTTTTTAGTGATATTTAAAAGAGACCAACACAATATATTCAACTAAATGTCTCATTGATTTTACAGTTTTTAGATTTAAAAAATCATTTTTACTATTAAAATGTTCTTCATACTGAAATTTGTGAAACCTTAAAAGACATTAGTAAGTATTCTATTAGTGTAGATGAACATTATGAAGTTTGATGAAATACGAAATCCAAGATGGCTGTCAGTCGGTCATTTTGAAGTTAATCAAAGAAAATATCATGTCAANGTTCCCAATGGCAAAAGGTATACTTTTTTCCCAAACATGTAACAAAGTACATAATACTGATTTATATGATTTTGATCTTTTAATTTGAATTATTATACAGAGTTATATCAATATATATGGTTGTACTAAAGCGCTACCAAAGAAGGCTACTGAATTTGTTTTCCCAATTTCTTGAAAATGCCGATAAAATTCCCAAATTCAAAGCCATGGGCTATCTTTCCAAAAAGGGGAAAAAAACCCTGAACTCTATGTATGCGTTGACAAATTACCGTTTACGACGAATACAAGAATGTGTCGCCATAGCAGCCATTTTATAATAATAATTAGTTTAAATAAATGTTAAGATAAATAAGGTCAAACTATTCAATTATTGATACGAAATATATTTAAAATTAATTGAAACTGTTTACTTAATAAAAGGATGTTAATAATAAAANATAGGATGATAAACAGTGCACATACATCTCGACCTGTGCGTTCAGACACACTCTTTATACATTTGAATGGGTTGAGTATATTTCAAACTTGCGATTTAAAAAGCGATACCTTTATTTTAAAAAATGAGTTGCGTCAAAGGTTATGCAATAGCGAACAACTGCAGTGCCTTCAGCGCTTTGATTATGCAATCCCAACACTGTGCTGGCTCCCTATGCGCGGAACATAACATTTCAGTTGGTTTTCTGAACAGCATTCGGTATGGAATTCCTGTCACCGGAGCTTGTTTCAAAAAAAACAAATAACTTAATAAGATCTTCTTTATTACATGTGCTCATTAGGCTTAACAGTTTATATACTGATGGCCGTTTGAGATAATAAGATATGATGTATTTTTTCCTAATACATGTATTCAAAAATATATATAATAAAAGTCTCAGTCTTTTTTGGACAATGAAATTACCGTTGTAAATCAAAGTTCAAAGACTGCAATATTGTAAAGTTTGTTTATTATAGTATCACTCCCGTCGGTTTACAATTGTAATAATAAACCATGTACAGTTTATGTCAATGTTGTTAAGAGGAGCAGCTAGTGTATCAACCACTGCGCTAACCGAATCAGCGAGTGTATAAACCACTGCGCTAACCGAATGCGTGTGTTTCAACCACTGCGCTAACCGGAGCTGCCAGTGTATAAACCACTGCGCTAACCGGAGCTGCCAGTGTATAAACCACTGCGCTAACCGGAGCTGCGAAACCACTGCGCTAACCGGAGCTGCGAGTGTATCAACCACTGCGCTAACCGGAGCTGCGAGTGTATAAACCACTGCGCTAACCGGAGCTGCCAGTGTATAAACCACTGCGCTAACCGGATAGCCTAAGCGAGAGTATTATTGACATTGCGCTTAGACTCGAAAGCATAAAAGTTGTGGTAGGGAAAAAGCTTTTGCTTTTAGAGGCCTGGGTTCGAGTCCCGGCAAAGGCGAACTTATTTTGTAATTAAAGTTGACTACATGTATTTCGATTAATAAAGTCTTGGTGTTTTGGCTCAGCTGATTATCGCGATAAGCCTAGAAACGATGATGGCACAACTAGTTGGATATGAGGAACCAGTGGTCTAGATATAAACCAAGTTGGATATGAGGAACCAGTGGTCTAGATATAAACCAAGTTGGATATGAGGAACCAGTGGTCTAGATATAAACCCAGTCGGAAAGGAGTAATACCCGGTACACTAGCCTGATAAAACCTGCACACCTTCAGACAGATATTAACACTCCGTAGCTTTGTTTCCTCACATGGCAAGATTCAACGACTGATTCACATTCACATTTTATCTTCAAATGGCTTGGTATTGCATACTGTACATCAATCTAGTGATTTTAATCAGGGTTTAACAGGAAGAATACTATCGCCATTTTATGGAGCATGCACATTCCATATACTGTGGTAATTTTTAATGTTGTACTGGATTATATTATGAAAAAAGGTTCCTCCCATTTCCTTTTAATACTAAAACATGGGGTTTAATGAGATAAAGATAATTATGAACGCGAAAAAGCCCAACGTAAAAACAACGTTTCCCTGTAATACACTTGCATCACCATCGTCGAAACCCCGTTTCATGTTTTATTAATTGCATTAAATTACCCACTGTATATCTAATATGCTATGTTTCTTTATCGACCGTGGTGAGATTAGGCTTGCACAATTTCTTACTCGTGAATATTTGATGTGCCGTATCATATTTTCTATGTCCAAATATGTACAACTGAATAATATAGCAAAGAGTATATAAAAGATATAAAAACATAATATATTAATAGAGTTTTTTTTAGTGAACGTGGGTTCCGATAATGCTGTGCTGCATGTATTTACGTACACTAACATAAAGATTAAGGTTACTTTAGTTTGAATTACAATACACAAACTCTTAGATAACTTATATTTGAACCTAAAGTAAATTGTCCTAAAAAACCTGTGTTCGCTCGAGATCCGATAAACAACCATTGCTTGCATGTGCGCCGTAACGCCTAAAGTAACCTAAAGTAAATTATCCTAAAAAACCTGCGTTCGCTCGAGATCCGATAAACAACCATTGCTTGCATGTGCGCAGTAATGCAGCTTTGTAACTTCTACAACTTAAGTACTGATACTAAGATAATACAAATTCTTACCTTCCTATGATTTGAAACAATTCCGTTTGAAATGAATCAATCTAATTGTCATAATTAACAGTTCGAAACCATTTTTGCGGACTTCGTAACTTATTCTATTAAAGTGATACAGGCCTGGTGAACCGGTACTTGTCGACGTGTCTTAATATACGGTATCATAAAAGAAAACAAATCTTCAAGTACATAGTCACATGATGGTATTGTTTAGTCAAGTATGTGCTTCAGACCAAGTACATTGTCACATGATGGTATTGTTTTGCTAAGTATGTGCTTCAGATCTAGTACATTGTCACATGATGGTATTGTTGAGTCAAGTATGTGCTTCAGACCAAGTACATAGTCACATGATGGTATTGTTGAGTCAAGTATGTGCTTCAGACATCACTTACTTAAACTTATATACTTAATATTATGAATAGGTCAGATAGCTAAAATCTTCCTTAGTAAGAAGAACACTCACAGCTCTCATGTAGAGGTTTTAGTGAGCAGGCATGTTTATATAGTAAAACACTTGAAAACAATCTACAAAACGCCCTTCATCATTCTAAGAAGGGGGGGGGGGGAATGTTANCAATACATAACCTCTTAGATCACTTTTATTTCAACCTAAAGTCAATTGTCGTAAACAAACAATATACCGGTATACGTGCATGTGCGCCGTTACGCAGCTTTGTAACTTCTTCACCTGAAGAACTGATAATAAGATAATGAAAATTCTTACCTTCCTATGATCTGAAACAATTCCGTCTAAAATAAATCCATCTCATTGTCATAATTTACGGTTCAGAAACAATATTACGGTCCGCGTAACTTACTCTAGTGTCCTGGTTTCACTCAAAGAGACAGGCGGTTTCACAAATAAAAAATCTTCAAGTACATAGTCATATGATGGTATTGTTTAGTCAAGTATGAGCTTAAGACACCACTTACTTGCACTTAAGTACTAATTATGATGAATAGACCAGATGGCTAAAATCTTTATTCGTAAGAAGAACACTCACAGCTTTCATTTAGTGGTTTTAGTGAGCTGGCATGTTTATATATTAAAACACTTGAACACAATCTACAAAACGCCCTTCATCATTCTAAGGGGGGTAAATATTAGATTTTTCAAAGTGATATTTTAAAGAGACCAACACAATATATTCAACTAAACGTCTTATTGATTTTATTTTTTTTTAAGATTTAAAATTTCATTTTACTAAATGTTCTCTATACTGAAATTTGTGAAACCTTAAAAGACATTAGTTAGTATTCTATTAGTGTAGTTGAACATTATGAAGTTTGATGAAATACGAAATCCAAGATAGCTGTAAGTCGGTCATGTTGAATTTTATCAAAGAAAATATCATGTCAAATATATAATTTATAAAGAGTTGTAATATTATAAAGGCAGCTTCCATATGAGTCTCGCTCTGGGAAAACCGGACTTAATGCATGTGCGTAAAGTACAGTCTGTACAGGCAAATCTTGGACGACACTGGTGCTGTCTTGATATATAATTTAAATTGACACAGTGATCTTGCACTGCATAACAAATGTTCGAGTATACATGAATAAAATTCGATAACTCCCTGGCAACTGATTGCTTTTTTGCGCATATACACCCTATAAGGACGTTATATATAAAGTTTTATCAAATTGGGATCATATGTTTCAGACATGCAACATTGACATCCAAAGTGTTTAACAAACTTCGTGTACCGTGCTGAAATAAACGTTTGATCACTACCCACACAGGTGTTACTTTCAATTGTGTAATACATGATTAAATAGAACCGACACATATTGACATCAGAAATAAAATGCATATATATATTTTTATGAACGTATATATGTTACGAGCTTCATTTTTGGTTAAATGTACAGTCTTTCAACTGAGAATGCATTTTCGCAAATATTCTCGTTTCAATAAAAACGAATAATATCGGACCAATTTCATTTCCAGTGAATATGTGGGCACCTTTAATGACCAATTTCTGATAAACTAGAGTTATCTTCCGGCGTCGACAGAGTGGTTGCGGTTTATTTTAAAACAATTTGGGAAGTTATTCACCTGCCACTAAGTTATAAAGAATTGCATTAACAACCATAAACAAATTTAAAAATATTGCAGACATAGGAGCTGAATATATTTTTTTTCTGAAAAACTTACAACAACAAAACTTTTAGCATAAAACTGAAGAGCGAAAAAAAAACGTGTGGCTGTTCTTGATACTCTATGCATATTTATACATGTGAATGTTTATGTATATATTACCTTTTGTTGTTCAGAAAAAGACATTTGTTTTATTAAGAATGACAAACGCATACATCGATATAGGTAATGCATTGATAAATCCGCAATCATGAATTAGTTTTGAAGTTTCTGTAAACAATTAAAATTAAAATAAGGTTGAATGTTCTTAACACTGTCCCGGATTCCGAAACACATGTTTTTCATTCTTGAAAAAAAAATAGCCAAGTTTGATAAATATTGAATACTAATTACACATTGCATACAACCACAATCATTTAATATTGAATTGCAACAATAAACTTACGATATTAAAGCAAATCAAAAATTAAGCCGATTGTTTTTAGAAAGCATACACACGCATTATATGTACAGTATATAAATGTAAATGGCTATTGGAATTTATTTCATGTACTATGTATTTTTTCTGCATGTTTGTAAAGTTTTTTTTTAATAAAATGTTATTAAAACATATTTTTCACTTAGGATTAGCATCAACAATGCATACGTTTCATAATAAATCATTCTATTAACTGTTATGCAAGTAAGTGAAATTACAGTTTTGGCAATTTAATGTATGTACATCAGCAAATGTTTTCACTGGGGATCAGCGTCTTCACTGCATAACATAAATATTGAATCAAAGTATTCTCCTAATACCGAGAATGCTTTATCAAGGAGAGCCGCACAATATGTAACATTGTTACGTGGTTGTTCAACAGTGGTGTTTGTTGAACCATAACACACACTCTCAAATTTTCCTACGAGCATTGCGACAGCATACAATGTCCTCTCCCTTCTGTCAGTGGCACACACCATCGCACCGCTGTCACCAGGTTTGCAGAACGACTCACCCTCTGTGCGATCATTAATTGTTATCAATAGACCGTTTGGCGTTTCTAAATCGACAGCAGAGATTGTTCCTAAACCAAGAGACGTTGTTTCTGCTTTATTGAAATAATTAAGAATGTTAACTTTCTGCATTATTGAAATACTTAAGAATGTTCTGCTTTATGGAAATACTTAAGAATGTTCTGCTTTATTGAAATTATTAAGAGTGTTATGCATTATTGAAACAATTAAGAATGTCCTGCTTTATTGAAATAATTATAAACCAAGAGACGTTGTTTCTGCTTTTTTGAAATAATTAAGAATGTTTCTGCATATTGAAATACTTAAGAATGTTCTGCTTTATTGAAATTATTAAGAGTGTTATGCATTATTGAAATTATTAAGAGTGTTATGCTTTATTGAAACAATTAAGAATGTTCTGCTTTATTGAAATAATTATAAACCAAGAGACGTTGTTTCTGCTTTTTTGAAATAATTAAGAATGTTTCTGCATATTGAAATACTTAAGAATGTTCTGCTTTATTGAAATTATTAAGAGTGTTATGCATTATTGAAATTATTAAGAGTGTTATGCTTTATTGAAACAATTAAGAATGTTCTGCTTTATTGAAATAATTATAAACCAAGAGACGTTGTTTCTGCTTTTTTGAAATAATTAAGAATGTTTCTGCATATTGAAATACTTAAGAATGTTCTGCTTTATTGAAATTATTAAGAGTGTTATGCATTATTGAAATTATTAAGAGTGTTATGCTTTATTGAAACAATTAAGAATGTTCTGCTTTATTGAAATAATTATAAACCAAGAGACGTTGTTTCTGCTTTTTTGAAATAATTAAGAATGTTTCTGCATATTGAAATACTTAAGAATGTTCTGCTTTATTGAAATTATTAAGAGTGTTATGCATTATTGAAATTATTAAGAGTGTTATGCTTTATTGAAACAATTAAGAATGTTCTGCTTTATTGAAATAATTATAAACCAAGAGACGTTGTTTCTGCTTTTTTGAAATAATTAANGCACTATTGAAATAAGTAAGAATGTTTCTGCTTTATTGAAAAAAATAAGAATATTTCTGCATTATTGAAATACTTAAGAATGTTCTGCTTTATGGAAATACTTAAGACTGTTTTGAATTATTAAAATAATTAAGGATGACTATGAAGTTTATCTTGCAATGTGACCTTACTTATTTTAAAGAACACACTATTGTTTAATTACAAGCGAATATAAAAATTAAAACCATACGCGCATCGCCTATTTAAATACATTATAATACTTTTATCATACTTTAAACAAGATTTTCGACTAGAAATTTGTCGTTGGTATTTTTAAATTAGGAGAATTATCTTAATCACTTAATGGCGCCATACAGTTAGAAAACGTGTTGACCTGAAGTGTTTGAACTTGGTAGTGTTGGTAGTTTTTTTTTTTTTTTTTTTTTTATTTNTTTACAGTTGGGTATTTCATGATTTAATTTTTACTAGATTTTGTTGATATTTGCGAGCATGGATCATATGTATGATAGGAAAAGTAGAAGTAAGTCACTTGACTCGCTACGCTATTAAATATCCAGTCATGCTCTGAAATAGTTATACTTTAAAAATACAACCCAACACACACGCATATACACAAAGGTGAACTTTTATTTATTAACATAATATCAAACAACAATGATGCAATAACAAAGACAATCATATTCAGCATATAAGGCGAGAAATCACTGAAACAGTGAGGAAAGATTACAATTGAGTTCCATCTGCGTCATCCCTGTAGTACTGATCACTTAAGCTGAATTCAAATATTTTAAAGGAATTCAAACACGTTCATGTCCGCTTCAGTAATTTTCGATGACGTCATATTTGATTGGTTGTGAAGTCTTCAAACTGACGTTTCATTCCGTAGTATGTGACATCGTTTAGGAGAAATTTGGTAAACCTACAAAATAGAACAAAATTACGTTAATGATAATTGTTTAAGTCGTTCAAGTTAACAGGAAAATGTGTATTACTACCAACTATTCTTATCTAAATATGGATAAAGGCCAGGCATTTTTTTTAATAATAAACAGTATGCTTCATAAAAACGATCAAATGCTATTTTTTCTTTAATGTAAATAATGTAATTTATTGAACCTTATCTAGAAGTGCCTTAGCAGCCGCATGAAACTTATAGCACTCTGCATGGAATCGAATATTCTCCGTACGACCCAGTTGTACACATCTTTCCACGAAATCCAGACAGGCACCGGGAAGTTCCGGAATTTCAAACTGACTTGCTCCGCAGAATAGACCCGCTACAGTGTCTTCATTAATGGTAACCGCCCCGCAGTGAGTGTACTCAACTAGCAATCGGAACACTTCGGCGTCGTAGTTCGTAATTGGAATCTGCAGTTTCTCCGAAGGAAGCCGAGAAACTCCGACGGAAGTCTTGCCTTTGACCCGTTTAGTTTTGGTGATTTTTTGTTTTTCGCTTGATTTGAGATGTATGTGTTTTTGGATGAGCTCAAACATAATTCTGTAAACAAAAAAGAAGATATGAAGTACACAAAAAGGCGGGAAATACTCAGTAATTGAAATTTTTGATTATTTATATTTTTAACACGTGCGCAAATTAAATATATAATATATTGATGTAAACTTATTACCTGCTTCTAGATGCCAGAACTGCTTTCAATCCGTGCACGGGTACAGCACGTGGTCCGACTAGAAACGTAACGTCACACATCTCGGGCATCGCGAGAATTATTTTCATATCCTCACATAGCGCATGCGCACTCGGAAACTTTGATTCGAGATAAAAATTTGTTTGAGGAGGGTATACGCTGTCGACAGACGACGATGTTACACATGACGTCACTGAATCATATGACGTCACAGATATGTTGTCCGAGTCATTAACGGAAGAGTAGCCAGAAGAGGAATCTGAAAATATTTTTTTTATAGTATATAAACTGAATTACTAACAAAATGTCGTTGTAAATCTACTTATAAGTATATGATTGACCTATTCCGAGACTTAGAGCATCGTATATCTGGTATAATCTCCTTAAAATTGTACAAAGATTAGCTCAAAAGATTATATTTGAACTTATTTCGCATCATTTGTAATGTCCGTTAATAAACTTCAAAACATGTGTTTAATGAATAATAAACAACAAATAATCGAGAATTAATTATAAAATATGGCAGATATGTTGTGGTTATTATTTCCTTGTAAAGCTTTGACAATGTTAAGTTATATCATACTTGTGAATTAATAATTAAACATGGCAATATCGTTGTAGTATTCATCTCGTTTTTAAGCTATGGAACTGTTCGTTATATTTTATGCGTGTTGCTAAATTTTTCACAAATGAACATAATTGATTTTATGAAATTGAATTGTCAATTTAAAAATAATATTTACATACCATCACATTCAAACTTCATATTGAAAAAATAAATTGCCAAGCTCTGAAGAATAACTGTTGATTGTTTTCGCCCCTGAATTGGCTTGCATGGCGACTCCAGACGCTTATATACGGTTATCACGATAGACCCGGATTGTCACATCGAGTGAATATTGTTTTACACGTAGTGATAGACTTCCGTGACACGTGAACTTATGCCAGACTATTTCTCTGCACGTGCGTTATTCAGTGTCGATAATGTTTGTTCGCGACTTTGACTTGACTGTTGTGTTTGTCACAACTTGAAGTTGTTGTTAATTTAGAGAAAGCCTTTACTAAACTCTTTTCTTATAATTGTCTTGATAACATATTCAAGGTAATCTATTGCTTTTTATCAGCAAATACATGTAAACGTCGCTAACTTTGAGCATGTATACTTTTCTTAATCTATGATTGTTTTTTTACTTCATATTGTTTTATGTACATGTTGTTATAATGCATTGTGTGTATGGATGCTCTCCCCGAAATAAATCTATCTCCTCTACTAATTTAATCTATATTAAATTGTGCCTTCAATTAGATTTATAATTTTAATAGTTCACAGTTTTCGTTGTTCTGCACAATTTGAACATCTTAAAAGGTATATTAATACAAAATTATCAAGGGGAGGAAAATACGAACGTTTTAAAAACTGGACCTAATGCATGTGCGCTAAGTGTCGTCCCGGATTAGCCTGTGCAGTCCATACAGGCTAATCAGGGACGACACTTTCCACATAAACTGGATTTTTCCTAAGAACAGAACAGAACTTTATTACGACGTGTACATAGTACATCGTCTTTCTTAGCCATGTTATATTATACATATCAAAAGGTAATGTGAAAAGAAAGTGAGTATACAGTAATATAGTGTAAATAACATATTACATTATACATGACAGTGGTTGAAAACAATCGCATTGTTAAAAAATATTATTTTATCCTGCTGTTTATATTTATGAAAAATAACCAAACGAGAGAGTGGATTATCTTTCGCATACCATGTGGATAAACATGCTTATAATACTATAAATAGTGCATCTTTTGCAAAGATCAACTATGGCAACACATTTAACAATCAGACACGTATATTTCACATCTGTATAAGAATATATATTAATTATTTTTAGGGGAGGGGGTGGATGATAGAATCACTTGACGGACTTTATGCAATCGACACGGACTGCCCAATCGACTACGAATACACCAGGAACTCTTTTTCATTAATGTCAAGCGATAATTATGATAGTATTGTTTGTAAGTACGCATTTAAACGGAGGGTTATGGTTAGATCGGAGTGCGGGGTTTTGTCTTGCCTAGCGAAAACTGTCGATTTCGTCCTATGTGCCAGTTTGTGAAATGAGGCCATTTTTTTAATGGCCAACGTTTGCAGATGATATTTAGCTACAATTTTATATATAAATTTATAAATTTTAAACGATAATGACTTTGTAATTTGCACTTTTGTTAAATATGTGACATTCTGCCTATTTGGCATGTTCAACCCCTTGTCTATATAATATATATAATATAAGATTTTTTTCTAGAATTGTTTTTTATGCAAATCCAACACGGTGTCGGCTCCCTATGCGCGGAACATAACATTTCAGTTGGTTTTCTGAACAACATTCGGTATGGAATTCCTGATCAACAGAGCTTGTTTCACAAAAAACAAATAACTTAATAAGATCTTCTTTATTACATGTGCTCATAAGGCTTAACAGTTTATATACTGATGGCCGTTTGAGATAATAAAGTATGATGTATTTTTTCCTAATACATGTATTCAAAAATATATATAATAAAAGTCTAAATATTAATTTATTCAGGGACGACATATTCTGACATATTCTGTGAATATGCTCGGTCTTTTTTGGACAATGAAATTACCGTTGTAAATCAAAGTTGAAAGACTGCAATATGTAAAGTTTGTTTATTATAGTATCACTCGCGTCGGTTTACAATTGTAATTATAAACCATGTACAGTTTATACCAATGTTGTCTAGTGGAGCAGCGAGTGTATCAACCACTGCGCTAACCGGACAGCCTAAGCGACCGTGGTGAGATACTGTTTTCAAAATTTCGTACTCGTGAATATTTGATGTGCTATATCATTGTTTTCATAACTAAATATGTACAACGGAGTAATATAGCAACGCGTTTTTTTTTAGTTCACGTGGGTTCCGATAATTTTGTCCCGCATGTCTTTAAGCATACTTACGTAACGATTGAGGTTAATTTAGTTTGAATTACAATACATAACCTCTTAGATCACTTTTATTTCAACCTAAAGTAAATTGTCGTAAAAAAACAACATGCCGGTATACGTGCATGTGCGCCGTAACGCAGCTTTTTAACTTCTTCACTGAAGAACTGATAATAAGATAATGAACATTCTTACCTTCCTATGATTTGAAACAATTCCGTCTAAAATAAATCCATCTTATTGTCATAATTTACAGTTCAGAAACAATTTTACGGCCCGCGTAACTTACTCTAGTTTCCTGGTTTCACTCAAAGGGACAGGCGGTTTCATAAATAAAAAATCTTCAAGTACATAGTCATATGATGGTATTGTTTAGTCAAGTATGAGCTTCAGAACAAGTACATAGTCACATGATGGTATTGTTTAGTCAAGTATGAGTTTCAGACATCACTTACTTGCACTTAAATACTTATTATGATGAATAGACCAGATGGCCAAAATCTTTATTCGTAAGAAGTACACTCACAGCTCTCATGTAGTGGTTTTAGTGAGCAGGCATGTTTATATATTAAAACACTTGAACACAATCTACAAAACGCCCTTCATCATTCTAAGGGGGGTAAATGTTAGATTTTTTAAAGTGATATTTTAAAGAGACCAACACAATATATTCATTTAAACGTCTTATTGATTTTATGTTTTTAGATTTAAAATTTCATTTTTACTAAATGTTCGTCATACTGAAATTTGTGAAACCTTATAAGACATTAGTTAGTATTCTATTAGTGTAGTTGAACATTATGAAGTTTGATAAAATACGAAATCCATGATGGCTGTAAGTCGGTCATTTTGAAGTTAATCAAAGAAAATATCATGTCAAATACATGTATAATTGCCAAAGAGTTAGAATATATTCAGGAAGCTTCCATATGAGTCTCGTTCTGGGAAATCCGGACTTAATGCATGTGCGTAAAGTGCAGTCTGTACAGGCAAATCTTGGACGACACTGGTGCTGTCTTAATATATCATTTAAACTGACACAGTAATCTTGCACTGCATAATGTCCGAGTATACATGAATACAATTTGATACCTCCCTGACCATTCATTGCTATGTTGCGCAGATGCACCCTATAAGGACGTTATATATAAAGTTTTATCAAATTGGGATCATATGTTTCAGACATGCAACATTGATACGAAAAGGGTTTAAAAACTTCGTGTGCCGTGTTGAAATAAACGTTTGATCACTACCCACACAGGTGTTACTTTCATATGTGATACATGATTAAATAGAACCGACACATATTGACATCAGAAATAAAATGCATATATATATTTTTATGGACGTATATTACGAGCTTCATTTTTGTTTAAATTTACAGTCTTTCAACTGAGAATGCATTTTCGCAAATATTCTCGTTTCAATTAAAATGAATAATATCGGACCAATGTTACTTCCATTGAATAGGTGGGCACCTTTAATGGTCACTTTCTGATAAACACGAGTTATCTTCCGGCGTCGACAGAGTGGTTGCGGTTTATTTTAAAACAATATGTGAAGTTATTCACATGTCACTAAGTTATAAAGAAATGCATTAACAACTATTTAAAAATTTAAAAATATTGCAGACATAGGAGCTGAATATTATTTTTCTTAAAAACTTACAACAACAAACCTTTTAGCATAAAACTGAAGAGTAAAAAAAACGTGCGGCTGTTCTTGATACTCTATGCATCTTTATACATGGCAATGTTAATGTATATATAACCTATTCTTGTTAAGAACAATTTTTTATTTATTTATTTAGAATGACAGACACACACATCAACATTTTGTAATTCATTGATAAATCCTCAAAACTTCGATCATAAATTAGTTTAGACGTTTCTGTTAACAATTAAAATAAAAATAAGTATGAATGTGCTTAACACTGTCCCGGATTCCGAAACACATGTTTTTCATTATTGACAAAAAAAAACAAGTGGGATAAATATTGAATACTTATTACACAGTGCATACAACCGCAATCATTTAATATTGAATTGCAACAATAAACTAACGATATTAAAGCAAATTAAAAATTAAGCAGATTGTTTTTAGAAAGCATACTCACGCATTAAATGTAAAGTTTATGACTGTAAATGACTATTGGAAAGTATTTCATGTACTATGCACTTTTTCTGCATGTTCGTAAAGGTTTTTTTCAAATAAAATGTAATTACATCAACAAATTTATTCACCTAGGATTAGCATCAACAATGCATGATTTTAATAATAAATCATACTATTAACTGTTTTGCAAGTAAGTGAAAGTACAGTTTTGGCAATTTAATGTATGTACATCAGCAAATGTTTTCACTGGGGATCAGCGTCCTCACTGCATAACATAAATATTGAATCATAGTATTCTCCTAATATTGAGAATGCTTTATCAAGTTCAACAGTGGTTTTTGTTG
This sequence comes from Dreissena rostriformis, assembly GCA_007657795.1. NCBI lineage: Eukaryota > Metazoa > Mollusca > Bivalvia > Myida > Dreissenidae > Dreissena > Dreissena rostriformis. The sequence continues at coordinate 188,113 of VMBQ01001275.1, forward strand.
AATCAAAACACACACTCTCAAGTTTTCCTACGAGCATTCTGCCCCTTCTGTCAGTGGCACACACCATGGCACCGCTGTCAACAGGTTTGCAAAACCTTTCACCATCTGTGCGATCATTAATTGTTATCAATAGCCCGTTTTGCATTTCTAAATCGACGGCAGAAATTTTTCCTAAACCAAGAGACGTTGTCGCTCCCCATATATAAACTGGAGCTCCTATCCATTCTTTATATTCTTCATTTTCAAGTAATTGCTCATGTATCTCATTTCCTGCCTCTGTTTTGAAACGGGTATTACACATATGTTTATATTCTTGATGTATGTCAATTGGAAGGATATCAACCAAAGTGTTTTCATGAATATTGTGTATTTCCCCGATTATCCTGTCATCAACACGAAGGTATACATGTCCGCCTTCTGTATTGGCATTTGCTACGTGCAGGGCAATAAGTGCAACGAGTTTCTCATATTTTTGTTCACCAACTGTTCCCACTCTGTTGTATAACTGAACGGAGGAATTTTTAGGAATCCTCTTTGCAAAACCACCCAGTGTTCCATTATAAACACTGTATCCAGAGGAAATTAAATTTGTGAACTTACCATAACTAAATATGGCTTCAACAGTTTCACCAGTAAGGAGATGATTTACTCTACGTGTGGTTTTGTCGCTGTCCGTTGTGTTGTCAACAATGACTTCGATACAGCCATTATTCTTCGAGCAACCAATTACCCCTTCTATTTTAAGTAGTCTGCTGATAATCTTAAATAAAATAATTATATAGAATTAATGGTAAGTCATGTAACCTTTATTGAAGTGTTTATGATGTAGATTTATATATTGTTTTGTCACTAATAAAGCGTTATAATCATTAACAAACGATACAAACATGGTATTTTGCATAGCAGGAAGTAACGGCTTAGTTAAGTTATAAAATACTTCATGGAACTCTACAGGTTTTTTTTTAGCCCGATTTTATAGCCGAATAACGGCTATGTTCCCAATGGCAAAAGGTATACTTTTTTCCCAAACATGTAACAAAGTACATAATACTGATTTATATGATTTTGATCTTTTAATTTGAATTATTATACAGAGTTATATCAATATATATGGTTGTACTAAAGCGCTACCAAAGAAGGCTACTGAATTTGTTTTCCCAATTTCTTGAAAATGCCGATAAAATTCCCAAATTCAAAGCCATGGGCTATCTTTCCAAAAAGGGGAAAAAAACCCTGAACTCTATGTATGCGTTGACAAATTACCGTTTACGACGAATACAAGAATGTGTCGCCATAGCAGCCATTTTATAATAATAATTAGTTTAAATAAATGTTAAGATAAATAAGGTCAAACTATTCAATTATTGATACGAAATATATTTAAAATTAATTGAAACTGTTTACTTAATAAAAGGATGTTAATAATAAAATACGGATAATAACATAAAATGTATAACACTAGCACATCGTTATTTTGGTAACCATACAAGAAGGCCTAATAGAATATCAGGATTTGTTGTAATGTTGCATGTTGATAACAGATCTATCGAGGAAATAAAGTTATATACACACGTTACATTTCAATAAACACACAACAAAACATTAACATTTGAAGAACATTTAACAAATATACGTCTACAAACCTCGTCAATAGTTTTTGGATATGTATGCGTAATATCTGGAAGTGTAAGTCTTTCAAGTCTTGGTACTTCACTTCTTTTGTATGCCGACCTTGCGTACGCATAAATGCTCTGCAACGTGTTTTCTTTTTCAATGTCTGAAATTATTATATCTGTTAATAAAAAATTCATTTCACTGCATTTATATAAATGTAAACAAAAACTTGATCACGGCTTTAATTTAAATACAAACAACTTTTTTGTAAGGGTTTTTCGTGAATAAAGAAAGTTAGAAGTGGAATGTTAAACCAAAAGTGGATACGTGCCAGACATTTAAAATTTCACAGAACAAACTATATCACCATCAGTGGCGTATTTTAATCGATGAAGTACCTTTAACAACTCTCAAATACTTTTTAATTGACCAGTATATATCTAAATATCAAAGATTGACTTAATGGTCTATTATTTCTAGTGGGAAATAAATGCATATGGTTACACAAGACAATCGTGAAAGTTACAAACAACGAAAGAAAAGCAAAGCGATATAAGTCTTTTGAACTTTAAACGGGCCATTTTTTCAGAGCGAGAAAGCAATTCAAGAAATAAATCACAAAATGTGTGCAGTTGGACACACTTTATTGTTAAGGACATTTTCTGACAAAATCTTCGTCTTATGCCATAATATTAAATTAATAATATTTTATGGAATAAAAATTATTTTGGAGAATAAAACATAATACACACGATGGTCACACATGCCAATATAGATGAGCTGTAAGAATGCAAACGAAGTGCGCTTGACAGATCTATTTATGATTTATATAACATGCACTTCTTAACACTTACTTAATGTATGTGTGGATTCTCCAAATTTGTTAACACGCTTCTCCACAAGGTTTTTTAAAACTGCAAATACCACACGTTCTAGAAGATCATCAGCAGCTACCATGATGTCTGATATTGTCGTCGTGCTTTGAAATACGCCACATCGTGGGGTCATATATGTTGTATCTTGATCCTTGCTAACTAAAAGGACGCCTATGCCAGTGACATTGTCATCTAGGCTGCTTATCCATTGTTCAATCTTGTTCCGATGTCCATCGTTCAAAATCACTACAGCAGGAAAGCAAATGTTTTGCTCCTGCAAAATGAACTCTTTTACAGGAGTTTGTATCTCGAGTGTTTTGTTAATTGCCTTTAGCTCGTCCATTAAAGGGGACGTTGTGTAAAGCTGAATAGACCCTTGATATAATATTTGGCTCTCAGTGTCATTAAAAACAGGTTCGTCAAAAATGCTTTTCCCTCGAGTCACAATACCCTGTATAGCTGCACAACCGTGTCGGAACGCTGGGAATATGTCAGTTCCGCATTCTACCATGGCGTCGATGTTTACTGCAATTAGTTAAAACAACAATATTTCCTACCCTCGGCAACATGTTTATTACAATTCTCCTCATTCATGCACTTGTTCACTGGAGGTAATCAAAGTACTCAAAGTACTGGTGGGGCGATTTTGCTCAAATTTTGTGGTCGTAAAAACACTATACACTTTGATGCCAACCAATCACCTTTGTTGAATAAAACAGATGGAAGGGTGACATGCTGTCAACATAATATATGATTTAGCTATTGGGGTTAAAAGTAAATGCTGCTTTTTAAAACAAGTCATTGTCGTACGTGCCAATTCATAACTGCGAAACGTTGACAGAACAGATTGTCCATAAACGAAATCCCTTTAATTCTCATGAAAAGAAATACAATGAAGTCCAAATTGCAATAAAATCAGCCAAGACCAATATTGTTTGGACAACCCCTGAAATGCAAATACTAACTTAGACAACACATGAAGTCTATAAAGCATTTTATTGTTTGGTTCTTGCAAACCTACATATTAAACACTGGCAGTGTACATATAATTTGATGAGTGTAATGATATCTGCTTGGAAGATCAAGCCGGCATAAAATAGTTAAAAATACACAGGCTTGTATGAGATATTAAGCTATCAACTATGCCAATCTCTGAAGTTCTAAAAATATGTCCTTTAAAACAGAATTTCAGTTAGTCACAGGCAGATAGTTCACTTTAATACACAGGGGTTTTCCTGGCCACTTTGGGAAAAGGAGTCTGGTCAAATAGGGATTTTTTTTTATCGACAAATTGGACCGACAAAGTGGACCGAATTGTGATTTTTTATCAACAAATATTGACATATCAAACCTTTATTTTGAATAAACAGCATTTGTTTTAACTTGAATTAACAGTCTGTTTACACAAAAGCATTATTATGTATAAGTTTACACATTATTTGTTTATTATAATTAATGAAAATAACTATTAACTCGCCTATTATATTTATCCATTTATGTTAAAATACTGCATTACAGTTAAATATCTAAGTTAAGTTTTAAGAAATGACCACATTATTTTATCTATAAGTAAGTAAATTTAAATGGCATATAACAATGTGAAGTCCCCAACGCTTATCCGAATGTTACTTCATGCATGGCGTATAATAAGCTGATGTGAAAGTGACAACCACAACATGTATTTCGTGTGTAAGGAAAAAGTTCAAAACTGGCATGAAAAGCACGGGCTAATTGTCATATAAAAACGATATTTCGTCGCTGTTTACACCTTCCACGAGAACTGCGTGTAACTCGAGTGCTAATGCCACAGTGAAAAGACGTTGCCATGTATGGAACGCGCGCTGTAAGCTGTTTGTGCGCATTAATACTAATACCATGCGATCGGAGCTATTTTGTTTTTGAATGCAGAATCTGGGTGCGTAGTTTGGGCTTTGGACGTAACGGACTTTATTCTGAAACTGATTCCCGAAATACGTATATTATGTTACCGAAGGGGCGAATTGCAGAAGGCAATCGCCCCAAAAACAGCTTTCCCACCAATTACCATCCCTCATAGTCTCCAGCCTATTGTACTACTGTGGACGCTTCATGCGGACACAGAACGCAGGATATAAGCATTTGAACACAAGTGTCTCCGTAGACTGCTCTGTATCCCATAAATGTAGCTTAATATCAGGGAGTACGCCCGAAAGATGACAAAAGTCCAAAAGAAACCCTCCTGGCGACAGTCAAATGACGAAAGCCGGCTTGGTTTGGACACGTCTTCAGACACGACTGACTGTGCAAGATTGAGCTCAATGTCATGTGAGAGGGATGTCGCCGTCAGAAGAAAAACTGGATGTACAATGTGTAAGAGTGGACGATCCTCCCCATTGATGAGCAACTCACAGCAATTGACAACATATTGGCGCTGGATATATGTGTCGTTGTCCCTCATTTCATCCCAACGACAATACCGGTCAAGGGAATGATTATGGTGATGATGTTGCTGATGTTTTACGGTAAACATTTTAAACAAAATCTCATTTACTAGTGTCAATGTGATCAAATAGATATAATCCCAANTATGTGATCTTGTATCTTCACTTTACGCATGGTGTTCTTGTGTGAATAATCTGTTGAAAATCCTAAATAGATCGAAAAGATATGGGCATCTTACATACCATGTAAATAGTTTGAATCATATCTAATCATCGATATTGAACATGGAACATGAATAAAACATTAAGATTGAGATCATTTATTGTAAGAATCAACAAGATTTGCATATATTTTAATATAAAATATTATCAATACGCATATTATCACGCTTGATCCGTTATTGCCCTAATTTTTCATTTCATGTAAGGTGTTGCAAAATTTTAAACACGAATCAAAACTGAAATGGACTATTGCAGGCAGAAAGACTACTAAATGGCCTTTAAATTAATGTGTAAACTTCTAACTTTCCAACAGAGTTATAGCATGTGGCCGAGAAAAATGTTCAACCTCGATTTGGAAACGAGACGGAAGTCAACAAAGTCGTATATACATGTCATCAAAACATACCGAAATGTTGAACAAATAGTCGCTCTGATTACGACTCAATCATTGCGTTTTAAAGAACAGGCCTTGACGATGCTGTGTGCAAAATATAATCTAAAAATGTCAACTATTTATCGCGTTACGCATTATTGAACATCAAAGTGATCCGCTATGGGTAATGATCCGGAAATGGTAACTTGACTGTACTAGCCAAAATGACGTCACGGACCACGTGGTATGGCCACACTGATACTGGGGGACATAAAAAGATAAACATACAGCTTTTTTACAAAGATTATTTTAATTCTATCCTTTTCTTCGGTTAACTATAAATTTAGTTAATTTCATTTGTAAAATGGTACCATGTTAGTGTTCACGTGTCGTGTGAATAGATATAGTTGCGGGGTTATAAAATGGAATTAATTGAGTACGCGAAAAATTAAAAACGAGCATTTTATATCTACATGTACAAACATCCTTGTTACCAGAAAACATCTCGTTTTGAAATTTTGGCTTTTGCTATAAGGAACATTGATTTTTTATTGGGTTACTTTATTTTACGGAATACTTTACGAAATTTCCGTTGATTTTTGAGTATTAATGTTACTTTTACTTCGTACTCTCCTAATGGAGGTACAAACAGTAATACATCAAAACCTTCAAATAAAGAGTTTGAATGATGACAGCAAACTTAGAGTCCAGTTTATCAGTTATTGATGAATACCACCAAACACAATTATCATTTTATTCAAAATTGCATGCAATTAGTCCTAAAGGGTAAGCGAAATGGGCTTTTACTATACTGGCGCTTTTTTATATTTATTAGTACCCAATCAACAATATAAAGGTATTTACTAATGTTTATGTCAATTTGATTTATTTACCATACGCAATTATATGACTGGATATTAGTACATTAGCCATGAATATGAAATTAATTGTGATTGACGCAAGGTATACAAGTGACACACACATGAAACCATATGAGAAGAATACAAAGTGTAATGAAGCCAAAGTGTAATGAAGCCACGATTGCACAGATGTAAGCTTAAACACAACTTTTAAGTACAGACAAGACAAAGGACAGCATGTAGAAAGTCATTAAACATTTCAGATCTATAAAAAAGAATTGTATTGTAAAAAAAATGTTACAGTTCACTGTTTTAATCATTTAACTGCACATACAGTATATTTTTACATAAAACACTTATCTTAAGTAATTAGGAGTTCTACAGAACACACCATATACATGTACAGTATGGGAAATCATGACAGACTCTCCATTCATCACCAATGTGGCATAATTGCTCCCAATGTGACATAATTGCTTAACAAATGTTCCTTAATCATTCGATCATGTCATTCAATTAATTTGTTTTTCGCACAGCAGAGCCAATCAATGACCCATTTAAATTTCTTTGGAGTGGAATTAAAAGCACAGTGAATGTTTCAAAAGAAACAAAGTACATTAAATAACTCCAAAATTTCTTTTTTTCTTTTTGCCAGTAGTGATGAAGAAAGAGCAGTGTAATACATATCAGATTCAGCAATGGCATAATGATGAAATAATATATTCTCCTAAAACTATCACTCTCTAACCTATAAATAACTAGTGACCTGAAAATACGGGTCATCTGTGAATCATGATTAATGTACATATTAAGTTTCATTATCCTAGGTGTACACGTTCTTGAGTTATCATCTGGAAACCATTTTACTGGTTCGAGTCACCATGACCTTGACCTTTGACCTAGTGACCTGAAAATCAATAGGGGTCATCGGCGAGTCATGATCAATGTACCTATGAATGTTCATGATCCTGCGCGTAAGCCTTCTTGAGTTATCATCCAGAAACCATTTTACTGTGTCCAGTCACCATGACCTTGACCATTGACCTAGTGAACTGAAAATCAATAGGGGTCATCTGCAAGTCATGATCAATGTACCTATGAAGTTTCATGATCCTAGGCCTAATTATTCTTGAGTTATCATCAGGAAACCATTTTACTGTTTCGAGTCACTGTGACCTTGACCTTTGACCTAGTGACCTGAGAATTAATAGGGGTCACCTGCCAGTCATGATCAATGTACCTATGACGTTTGATGATCCTAGGCATAACCTTTCTTGAGTTATCATCCGGAAACCATTTTACTGTGTCGAGTCACCGTGACCTTGACCTTTGACATAGTGACCTGAACATCAATAGGGGTCATCTGCCAGTCATGATCAATGTACCTATGAAGGTTCATGATCCTAGGCGTAAGCGTTCTTGAGTTATCATCCGGAAACCATTTTACTGTTTTGAGTCACTGTGACCTTGACCGTTGACCTAGTGACCTGAAAATCAACAGGGGTCATTTGCCAGTCATGATCAATGTACCTATGAAGTTTTATGATCCTAGGCGTAAGCGTTCTTGAGTTATCATCCGGAAACCATTTTTCTATTTCGAGTCACTGTGACCTTGACCTTTGACCTAGTGACCTCAAAATCAATAGGGGTCATCTGCCATTCATGATTAATGTACTTATAACACTGTATTATGTGAATTGGGAATAAGACATCAAACTGGGAATGGACATCATTTTGGTGATTTTCTCAAACAAAACTATTCATTTCATGATCTTGATTTATTTTTGTAATATATTATCTATAGTTCAAGCTTAAAAAGCAATTTTCCATGACTTTTTCATTAACAGTGATTGTATTTTTATCATTTTAAGTGTATTTTGTAACTGTGTCCATGCGCGGCATGGACACAGCTTCATTTCATGAGGATTTTTTTTTTAAATCAATAAAAAATCCAGTTTTGAAGTAAAATCAATTTAAATTATGCTTTTATATATGCAAGTATCTGTTTTAATTATAAATTGTCAAACTAAATTAATACAACATATAAAACTGCATATTATGCACTTTTGATAAAACACAATTTATTTTCAAATTGATGTCTTATTCCCAATTCACATAATACAGTGTTCTATGAAGTTTCATGATCCTAGGCTTAAGCGTTCTTGAGTTATCATCCAGAAACCATCTGGTGGATGGACGGACCGACCGACCTACCGACGGACCGACATGTGCAAAACAATATACCCCCTCTTCTTCGAAGGGGGGCATAAAAAAGGATTAATTTAACATTTCTGCCTAAGACATAAAGGCTTCATATAATGCAAATAATAATCTAATATTGAGACAAAACTGTGGTCTCTAAAGCGTACACAAGGTTTTTCTATATTTTGCCAAGTGAGTTAGTTTTTAATTCCATGTGACTTAATTTAATCTTGGTGGAGAACTTAATTTGTCTTCTGGACTGGTCATTAGGTTTTACCTGGGGACCTAGTTTTTAACCCTTTTTAACCCAAACTTTGCCTATCATAATTAATACAAACAGTCTTACCAAGTTAAATGAAATTTGAATGTGGTTTCTAGAGCAATATTGAGGTGTTTTCTTTTCCTAGTTTTAAAATGTTGGCCTTGATGTTATACCCGCAAGACTCGAAATAAAACTTGGCCAAGATATTGTAACGATAATCATTCTGACAAATTGAAATCAAAATTGAGTCACAACCCTGTCTTTTATTGTAGGAACAAGCTAAATGTTGACAACACATGATGCACGAAAAAACGACGACTGACCTATTATATTCAACTGACAACATGAGGTCACCTTGAGCTGATACATTTACATAACTTCTGGGCATCTGAACAACAAGATCAACGCAAATTCGACCAAATTTTGTTTTGAATAAACATGCATATGTACATGACATTCAGACGTTATATCTTAACATAAAAAGCAGAGTATAGCGCTTCAATATTGCATTATGTGTGTATGTGCTCATACTATCATAACCTTTATAATTTACACAGCATTACTGCATCATACATGTAAGAATTATAGCACAAAAATGTCCTTAATTATTATCATTAATTTTAAATCTGATATCAATGGTTTGTTTGATGATTCTCAGGGTCCATTAACAGTAAAGACAAACTCGTTCTATCTTGAAGTTTACCACTTACCATCATACGCCTTTGTAATAAATGTCCAGTATTCGTCTGTAGCCTTGTGTTTCATCACAAGCAGTACATTGAAGTGTATGTGTTTTGATTCATCGTAGTATGACCCAAGTTCTCGAATTTCAGGTTCTGAAAACATTAAACTAAAATGGAACATGTGTACATATTTTTTTATCCCTTTTCTGATCATTTGTTGTTATTATTTATTTTACCACTAGAATTTGATAACGGTATTTAAAGACATGTTTTATGCATGCAATCATAAGATGATACTTGTTTGCTTTTGGCCCATTACTGTGAAATAATTTTCTCAGGGCCTAGTTTTTTGGACTCATGTAAAACATATTTAAACTTGGCCTAGATGATGTCTTGACAAACATTCTGATCAGGTTTTATCAAGATTGGATGAAAATATTGCCCCCTAGAGCTGTAACAAGCTAAAGCTAAAAGTTGACGAAGAACACCGCACACAGGACACCAAAAGATGACGGATGCTGGACAAATGTGGTCACAATAGCTATCCTTGAGCATTTTGATCTCTAGTGAGCTAAAAAAAAAAGCTGAGCGCCCTATTGGCCATGTTTTCGATAGGACAGAAAAATGTTCAAACTCAGTCAAGATATCATTCAAACAAATGTTCTAAGAAGGTTTCATAAGGATTTGGCAAATAAATTAAGTGTCTCTTCGTTGCAGACATTTGAATTGAAGTTTAAGTGTTCACAAACTATTTCTTCAATTCTACATTTTTGCCTTGTTTTTGACTCCAAGTTGCTTATTTCCAAACTCAGCCGATATAACATTGGAAAAATGTTCTGACCAATTTTCATAAGTATTGGGCAACACTGATTGTGCCTCTAGAGTGTTCAAAAGTTAGATGTTGACAACACACAGCCGACAAACTATGTACAAAAGGTGATAACAAAAGAATATTGTGCTCAGGTGACTTATAACCGTTGTAGCGGTCCATTTTTTCCCCCGGCCAGTTTTTCCCCGGGGAAAAATTGGCCAAAGCCATTTTTTTCCCGGGGAAAGATTGGCCTAGGCCGTTTTTTACCCTTGGGAAAAAATGGCCCAGGCCAATCTTTCCCCCCCCCTTGGCCAAATTCCCCCCCCTACTTAAAGAATTAATTGCAACATGACTCTCGGCCATTTTTCCTCCCCTCGGCCAATCTTTCCCCCCCCTCACTTCTTAAGAATTTATTGCAAAATGACTCTCGGCCAAAAGGTGGATAATAAATGTAAAAGATAATTAAAATAAAAGATAAGGGGGTGGAGGCAGTTTTAGCAACTCTCAATCAAATTCTATTGTTAAAACTACTTTTACAAGGTAGGGGAAGAAAAACTGGCAGGGTGGAAAAACTGGCAGAAAGGTGTAGACGAAAAGATATATTAAATGAACAAGGGCTGTTTGTAAAACATGCATGCCCCCCATATGGGCTGTCAGTTGTAGTGGCAGCCATTGTGTGAATACGTTTTTTGTCACTGTGAACTTGACCGTGGTGGTGGTGGTGGTGGTGGTTACCACGGTATCTGGAAACTATTGTACTGTGTCGAGTCACCGTAACCTTGACCTTTGACCTAGTGAATGCTTCAGGTCACTGTGACCTTGACCTAGTGACCTATAAATCAATAGGGGTCATCTGCCAGTCATGACCAATGTCCCTATGAAGTTTCGTGATCCCAGGCCTAAGCGTTCTTGAGTTATCATCCGGAAACCATTTTACTGCTTCAGGTCACTGTGACCTTGACCTTTGACCTAGTGACCTGAAAATCAATAGGGGTCATCTGCCGGTCATGACCAATGTCCCTATGAAGTTTCATGATCCCAGGCGTAAGCGTTCTTGAGTTATCATCCGGAAACCATTTTCCTATTTCCAGTCAACCATTTTACTGCTTCAGGTCACTGTGACCTTGACCTTTGACCTAGTGACCTGAAAATCAATAGGGGTCATCTGCCGGTCATGACCAATGTCCCTATGAAGTTTCATGATCCCAGGCGTAAGCGTTCTTGAGTTATCATCCGGAAACCATTTTCCTATTTCCAGTCACTGTGACCTTGACCTGTGACCTTTGACCAAGTGACCTCAAAATCAATAGGGGTCATCTGCCAGTCATGATCAATGTACCCATGAAGTTTCATGATCCTAGGCCTAAGCGTTCTTGAGTTATCATCCGGAAACCATCTGGTGGACGGCTTGAGTTATCATCCGGAAACCATTTTCCTATTTCCAGTCACTGTGACCTTGACCTTTGACCAAGTGACCTCAAAATCAATAGGGGTCATCTGCCAGTCATGATCAATGTACCCATGAAGTTTCATGATCCTAGGCCTAAGCGTTCTTGAGTTATCATCCGGAAACCATCTGGTGGACGGCTTGAGTTATCATCCGGAAACCATTTTTCTATTTCGAGTCACTGTGACCTTGACCTTTGACCTACTGACCTGAAAATCAATAGGGGTCATCTGCGAGTCATGACCAATGTACCTATGAAGTTGAATGATCCTAGGCGTAAGCGTTCTTGAGTTATCATCCCGAAACCATTTTACTATTTCTAGTCACTGTGACCTTGACCTTGACCTAGTGACCTCAAAATCAAGAGGGGTCATCTGCCAGTCATGATCAATGTACCTATGAAGTTTCATGATGCTAGGCCTAAGTGTTCTTGAGTTATCATTCGGAAACCACCTGGTGGACGGACTGACAGACCGACGGACAGACGGACCGACATGTGCAAAACAATATACCCCCTCTTCTTCGAAGGGGGGCATAATAATTAACACTCTTAGTTATAAGTGTAAAAGAGAAAGCCAATAGTATGTATAATACCACTGCCGTAGAGCATAAATTAAACAAAAGTTTAATTCGAAACAGATGAAATAATAAAATGACCATCAACTAGATCATCATATAGAACGTAAAATCATTATTTGCACACAATAGCAAATGATAAACACTCTTCAATGTATTAGAAGAGCACGCTTTTCACGTTCTTGCAATGTACATGTATTAGAAGAACACATTTTGCACGTGCTCGTTCGCGCCTGAAAAAAAACCAGCATGGTAGAAATAAACTATTGTTCAATTAAAGCAAGCATGGCTTACCTAAATATAAATCAAACAAAAGTATATTAAAGGCGCGAACGAGAAATTCACAATAAATATATGTAAGACGAATGAAAACTTCTCTTTGTTTTATACAAAAACCCAGCGTAAACACAGCATCAATTTTCAGATCAACCAAAATGACTGTATATTTATACGCATCCAGAAGAAGAATGAGTTATGGATGCACCGTTTTTAGTGACGCGGTTGCATTGCACTGTGTGACCGTTCCGACCTAGAATCTAAATCCGGGCTTTAATGGTGGCCGCTCTCCAGAAATTCCGGATGAATAACAAACCTTACGGAATGATTAGCTATAAGATAGCAGGTAACGTATTTATGACATTAAAACACTCAATAAAGGTTGTCGCCAGGAACTACAAAGGTCCAAAAGAAAATCTTAGCTTAACTTCTAAAGATGTAAAATATTCCAAGAGAAAACTTGCGTTTTTGTACTTAAAATCTCACAAGAATGAAGCACATTTTTATTTCACACAAGAATAAAAACATAGAAATCAAAACAATGTTTACACGAGTCACCATGACCTTGACCTTTTACCTAGTGACCTGAAAATCAATAGGGGTTTCCTGCCGGTCATGACCAATGTCCCTTTGAAGTTTCGTGATCCAAGGCCTGAGCGTTCTTGAATTATCATCCGGAAACCATTTTACTGCTTCATGTCACTGTGACCTTGACCTTTAACCTAGTGACCTGAAAATCAATAGGGGTCATCTGCCGGTCATGACCAATGTCCCTATGAAGTTTCGTGATCCCAGGCCTAAGCGTTCTTGAGTTATCATCCGGAAACCATTTTACTGCTTCAGGTCACTGTGACCTTGACCTTTGACCTAGTGACCTGAAAATCAATAGGGGTCATCTGCCGGTCATGACCAATGTCCCTATGAAGTTTCGTGATCCCAGGCCTAAGCGTTCTTGAGTTATCATCCGGAAACCATTTTACTGCTTCAGGTCACTGTGACCTTGACCTTTGACCTAGTGACCTGAAAATCAATAGGGGTCATCTGCCGGTCATGACCAATGTCCCTATGAAGTTTCGTGATCCCAGGCCTAAGCGTTCTTGAGTTATCATCCGGAAACCATTTTACTGCTTCAGGTCACTGTGACCTTGACCTTTGACCTAGTGACCTGAAAATCAATAGGGGTCATCTGCCGGTCATGACCAATGTCCCTATGAAGTTTCATGATCCCAGGCGTAAGCGTTCTTGAGTTATCATCCGGAAACCATTTTCCTATTTCCAGTCACTGTGACCTTGACCTTTGACCTAGTGACCTCAAAATCAATAGGGGTCATCTGCCAGTCATGACCAATGTCCCTATGAAGTTTCATGATCCCAGGCGTAAGCGTTCTTGAGTTATCATCCGGAAATCATTTTCCTATTTCCAGTCAACCATTTTACTGCTTCAGGTCACTGTGACCTTGACCTTTGACCTAGTGACCTGAAAATCAATAGGGGTCATCTGCCGGTCATGACCAATGTCCCTATGAAATTTCATGATCCCAGGCATATGCATTCTTGAGTTATCATCCGGAAACCATTTTCCTATTTCCAGTAACTGTGACCTTGACCTGTGACCTTGACCTTTGACCTAGTGACCTCAAAATCAATAGGGGTCATCTGCGAGTCATGATCAATGTTCCTATGAAGTTTCATGATCCTAGGCCTAAGCGTTCTTGAGTTATCATCCGGAAACCATCTGGTGGACGGACCGACCGACAGACCGACATGGGCAAAGCAATATACCCACTCTTCTTCGAAGGGGGGCATACTAATATAGAACATTTAACAGTTTATGTAATATGTAGCACTCACCAAGAAGATCGACGATTCCATCCTTGATAACCGGATGCGGAAATGAAAGCCTCGGATTGAAGTACACGGTCATCAGGATGTCTGCCTCCTGAAGGAATTCGCGTATGCTGCGCAGCATCTGGTCGGCGAGAGTCAGCCTGTGGTGGCGCAGCCTCGTGAAGTGGCAGAAGAAGAACAGGAAGTGGAACAGGTCGTTCACGTTCTCTTCAGTGAAGCTGCACTTATTGATAAGCTCATTCACGAACTGTACGATGTACCTGACGTCGTAGTTTTTGAAAGCCGCGTCTTTCTGGTAACAAGCGGACGTGAGCATGCCGCATAGGACGTGGAACACGTTGCTGTAGTATTTTAAGCGAAGTTTCAAGAACGCGAGCGCCTGATTTCCATACGCCGCGTCTGCTGTTTTATCATACTGTGGATACAGTTTCTTCAACGTTACGTCGGGCATCCACTCCTCTGAAAAGTGAACGATGTTTTCTTCGATGTCCGTTTCCAAGACTGCAAACAGATTCATGCCCAGCTGAGAGACCGTCTGGACAAATACCTCCACGCCGCGAAGCTCTTTCATCGTTATTGGGGTCCCGATATAGACGTTTTCATGGGGAGTTGTGTTGAAAGGATCCACAAGATGCAGTTGCTGATAAGCGCCAAAACCATTCTTAACGATCGCATCAATATCGTAACCACCCACTTCACTATTTGACACAGACGTCACTTTAATAAGCTCTTCCCATGTGAAGCTGTTGAGATAGTTCGGATCCTGCATGGATGTGAAGGAATCTTTCGGCATCGTTGACCGGGTGAACTCAATTTCATTGTCAATGACGACTTTCACGAAGTTTGCCGGATTTCTGTGGATCTTGCCAAACAGTTCAATATGTGCATCACAATCCTCCTCACTTAAATGGCAGATGTGATTGCTTCCATCCACGTAATATGATGGAAAAAATCGTTTCGTCAAAAATTCAATCAAACATTCAAGTAGCCAGCGCATTCCCTGGAGAGGATTTGCCTGAATCCAGTCCGAGGGCGAACGCTTCTCGGCGGTCCATAGAAGAGCCTGCTTCAAATGGTACGTCTTAAGTGTGTTTGCCGTCTTTATAGCTACGTTGCCGCACTTGTAGAACATCTTCATGAGGCGGTAAGCGACTCGGGCCTCTTCCGGAAGCAGCCGAACCAGCCGCACGTCTGCGTGTGAGAAGGACAGAATGAAGTCCTTTAAAGGGACGGGATCCAGTATAGCCGACTTGGGAACGATACGAAAGCCTTCAGCCACTATCTTATCGATCACCACTTTCGGCGGCCACAAACGTGGGCGTGTAATAAAAGACTTTGCAGTCCTAGGCCAGGCTCGACAGCGTATTGCGGGCACCTTCTCCGCGGAATATTCCCCGTGTGGTTTCACACTTCCGCAGGGGACTACAACTGCCTCGTCTACAGTCTTAGCGAGGAGGTTTTGAAACTCGTCGCTCTTGAAATACAGCATGTCGTGAAAGCTGAAAAGAACTCTTTGACATTCCTGTTTCATTAGCGCAAAACGGTCCCTAAGGCTCGAGCTGAGCTCACTACCCTTCTCCAGTAAATGGTCTCCATACAACATTTCCCTTACACACTCTACTTTCTCGCTGTTGCATTTATATAGCAGGTAAGCAAACATGGTAAGTTCCGAATTCCATATAAAAAACAGTTGCCTGTCAATTGACGAATCAGGAGCCTTATGAACAGGGTCAAAGACCGGATCTTTGTAGCTGATTGTCTCCGTAGTTGCGCATTTTAAATCCGAAGTGTGGACGCCTTTCGGCACTATGGAGTAAGTAGATATGCGAAACCTCTGCTTTTCGTCGTTTCCAAATATACAAGCATCAAAAAACCGCACCAACCTCGCGTTCAAATATTTTCCATCAACAAGGGGTGTGTTCTGTATCTGTCTTGGGCGCGGTATATGGAAAAACAGAGGATTATCAGACCTGTATTCGAAGGTGGCTTCGTCCTGCGCGTCGAAAACTATCCGGGAGTAAATGAGAATGTCATCATCGCCTACGTCATTGAATCGCGCGGTTTTCAGGCCATCTTTCGAACTCCCTACCACCTCTATTTCTAGACCTGCTGAAATGGTTGGCAGGAAACGTTCCAACATATTATCAAAGCCGGAATATGTAATGTTTACAAATAATGGTCGTCCATTCAGTTTTTCCAACACGTCGTTGATTGCTTCATCCTTGTCCTCCATTTTTAATGCATAAATGTTGTTCAAAATGGATTCATTCTGTGTGCTGAAATCAAGTGAGAGGTCACTTACTAGTCATTCCTATTCGGTATGATTCAATATGTGACGTAAATGAAGATCCCTTTGATAATTTAATGCAGATTGCAAGCCAATGACGTCATTTTTGTAATACACGTAACAGAAGATAATTAACTATGTTCATTTAATGCAGATTTCAAGCTGATGACGTCATTTGTATGTAATACACAGTTGCTGTTGTTAATTTCTCGCAAGGTGAGATATACATTGAAGACAACTAAGGCGATGGTTGACTCTTTAGTCTTTTCCTGCAGGTTCCACGCACAACAACGTTTCAATTATTGTTTCTGAAACACAATAATTAACAAAGTTACGTGTTTGTCCAAAATAGTTCAATTGTAGCTCCAGATTGTATTTGTTGATACATAAGAAATATAAAGCGGCACAAATAAGAAAAGGATTTGTTTATGTGTTAATTGTTTTGCAATTGTTTAACGTAAAACCACAAGTAAGTACTTCAGAAGCATATTTGGGTTAAACAATAGCGCACATTGACTTTTCTTTGAGATACTGCATACATAACTAAATATATGCTCGACTAACCGTTGCTCGCCGTAATCACCAAGGATCATAAATGTCAAGCAAAATTAAACTTTAGAAGCAATAAACGTACTTGTATTATGATGTTTATCCATTCAAATCATTTTCCCCACACATATAAATGTCAAAGTAAGATTCCTCGTAATTTGTCATCCAACATAAATTCACACATGCTCACAGCGTCTTTGTTTTTGCATGAACCTAGATTCGCCGGGATTGAAGTCTCTACGCCTTGTATTCAAGTAATGCCAAAATATGTGGGAGTTTTTGTAAATAAAAAAAAGACTTGCATTATCAAAACAAAAATTGTAAATGCGGCGAACCAAGGTTTACGGCGATTTTAGATAGGTTTAAGATATATTTTATATATACATGGCACGTATGCAAAACCGACAGTAAAGCTGTGAACAGATGTTTATTGATCAATGAAGTACACAGTACAAATTATAGCTTAAAAAATAATGATTAACACATATTTTAATATTTGCCTGTTGAGTATTCCAATAAGGTATAAGCCAAGACGGGACGGACTGTGATCAATACACAAATTTAGTCATAGTTGATATGCAGTGAGTTATTTCGCAGTAATTTACGGTATGGATTTAATAATAAGCATGTATACACAAAACTACCATTTAAATTCAGCCAAATAACAAAGCTGCGTCTCATATTAAACACAGGCGCTCGATGGCAATGACTCAATGATCGACTATCCGTTGTGACGCAATTTTAGTAACCCGTTGTTTATTATAATGCATGTACACATAATAAATCAATACAAATCTTCCGACAAAACGTCTTCTTAAAAAAAGTAAGTTCGACTTTGTATATAGTAGTCTGGATTACCTGCCCCTTTGTATACAAAGTTTACAATAGAAGCTGGGAACAAGAGTGTGTACAAAGTTTACAATAGAAGCTGGGAACCAGACTACGAAAGTAAGTTTATTGTAAAGAAAGGCCTCCGACCCATTATACAACATGTAAACATAATATATATACAGACAATATCCCTACGTATATATTTACAATAACATTTGAATGGAGAACAAACAAACAAACATACTATACATACAAGTACATGTATTACGTTCCATATGAAGAACGTATTAACTGGTTAACATAGAAGGCTATTTTTCGAATAACAAACTCATTTTCATTTCTCAACAGATCAAAGAAATTCAAAATAGTGTGCCTGCCATGATACCAATTATACAAATAAGTTTGCCTTATTTCAGCATATTTAGAACATTAAAAAAATACATGATATTCATCCTCTATTTTTACGGATTCATTTTCAGATTGACAATGTGCACATATTCTTAGATTTCTTGGTATTCCTAATTGTCTACCTAACTCTATTTGAAACCTATGGCTCAAACAACGAAATCTCGCTAACGCTTGCCTGCAATAAAAAGGCATTGCAATGTTTAAATACCGTTCCGCGTTTAATAAACTTTTGAATTGCCTGTAAGTATCACATCTAGAAGAGTCATTTATGTTTTCGTGCCAGGTTTGAGTCGCACAATCAGTCAGACGCTGTTTAAAATGGACCATGAATAAATCAATATCACCAACATCCTGTGAGACCCAAATAAAGCCGAGCCCATATTTAAAAAGAAGCTCCTTTACATCCGAAGCCCAATTTCGCCTTCCAATATCATCTAATGACTTAAGCATTTTATAACAGTTTTTTTGATATCTTCTATCAGGCATCTGGAGAAGTTTACACCAGTATTTAATACATTTTGAGTGATAAATGACGTACATTGGTAAACGGCCACATTCTCCTAAAGCTACACTGTTATTGACCGCAGTTTTAACGCCCAAGAAGTACTTGCAAGCTTCTATTTGTGCACGCTCTATTGAATCACTATATGCGAACCCCCAGATTTCTGATCCGAAAGTAAGTATTGGTGCAACCATAGCATCAAATAATTTAAAGAATTCTGTACAGCAAAAATATCCAAACGGAATTTGGTATTCTTTAATGGCAAATAATGCTTTTCGTCCCTGAGCGGCTAATCTAGTTTTTGCAGCTGACCAGCATAACTTTGGGGTATATAGGATGCCCATATATTTATAGACAGAAGTCGTATTTACTGGACAATTGTTGAAATACCATTTCTCATAGTGACGCAATGGACCCCCATTTCTAAATACCATTACCTCAGTTTTCTTTAAATTCAATGTCATGCTTGTTAAAGTACAAAATTCTGCAATAGCATTTATCTGCAACTGTAGATTTACAGCAGTATCTGCACAATTTGCAATATCATCAGCAAAAAGTATACAAAATATGTCAGGGATATCGTTTGTGACAAAAATTCCAGTATCGCACTTTTGTCGAATAAATGAACACAGATCATTTATGTATAAACTAAAAATAATCGGCGAGCACAAGTCTCCTTGTCTGGTACCGATGTTACAAGCAAACGGGCTCGAAATAGCACCGGGGCTTGTGCGTACATAACTTTTAAGTTTGGAATACATCGAGGTCAAGACCCTAAGTACGTTGCCCTGGATTCCTTTACGCATAAAGCATGTGAACAATTTATTATGCACCAAGGAATCGAATGCTTTTAAAAAATCCACATATAACACATAGAATCTACCCCCTGGCTTAGAAGTATATTTTTGCACCAAGCTCTGTAAAATAAACATATTATCGGTAACCGAATATCCTGCTCTAAACCCAGCTTGCGCCTCATCAATTAAATCTAATTCATTTGCAAACCTGGTTAATCTATCATTTATGATGCCTGCAAATATCTTGTACATTACGTCAACTAGAGATATACCTCGGTAATTTGAAGGATCACTTCGCGAACCCGATTTATATAACGGTACGATGATACTCTCACTCCAAGCATCAGGAAAGCTTCCAGAATATAAAATCTTATTGAAAAGTACATTTAAAATAGGGGTTATAACAAGTTTAGTATTAATGTAAAATTCCGCCCCGATCCCGTCTTTACATTGAGATTTTCCGCGTTTCAGCTTACTCACACTTTTATTAATTTCGTCGTCTGTAATTGGCGAATTTAATATATTATCGGCAAGGTCGTTATTATTCACATTTGAATGTACATCAAAATTGTGTAGTGGGTTCTCTGATTCTTTAAATAGCAAAGATTGAAAGTATCTAATCCACTCATTGGGATTGATAGGTGCACGAGTTGTTGCTGTAAACCTATTTCCTTTAATAACCGACCAAAAATCCTGCGGATATTTACGGGAATCAATTAAAACTTTACGTTTTTTATTTTGATAAAGATTTTTTTTTGCGTGACATAAGTTTTTGAAGGACCGACGTGAATTTTTGTACAAATGAAAATCTGCCGGTTCATTTGTCCAACGAAAACGCCTGAGCAACGAATATTTTTCTCGCTTGGCCTTACTACACGCGCTATCCCACCAGTGCGGATTATTTTGGTATCTATTAAAATTGCGCCTTATTGTGCGCATATCCTCCGCAGCGGTTTTATAAATGGAGATAATCGAATGCACAGCAACGTTTACATTTTCATTAATGCAGTTTAAAATATCATCACGGCATCTTTCTAAGTTTTCTGTCAGTATCCTTTGGAATGAATCACAATATTTTTCATTCCACTTATAAGTGTCATAATTTTGAGTATCGTTAGGTGAGGAATCGTAGTCATGGTTTTCGTGATTTAGAGAGCCTGTAAACTGTAATTGACAGTATACAGGAAAGTGATCAGAAACATCATATGGTTCAACATTAAAGTTGGAAACAAATGGGAATAATTCTGTAGATACAATATGATAATCTACAACACTGTGGCCCCCATTTGCCACACATGTAAAATTTCCAAGTTTATCCGAATGTAACCTGCCATTTAGAATGTGAATATTATGTGTACAACATACTTCAACTAATGTTTTTCCAAAATTATTATAATGCATATTATCCTTATTTTCCCTAGGCATGTTAAAAGAATCTTCATCATACTCTACCTCCACATCAAAAATATGTTCTAATGTATCAAAAGGAATATAATCTAAACAATCTTTTGTTCTTGCATTGAAGTCTCCCGCCAAATAAAAGTAACATTCAGGATAGCTAGTTTTTAAAATAGAAATATTGCTTTCGATCAATAGAATACCATTACTTTCATTTTCTTTTGAATACATAGGAGAACCCTCAGGGGAAACATATACAATATATAAAATAATATCTTTCATGGCATGAAAAATACTCGACTTAATATATAAGACAATACCATCAACAATATCACTATTAATTCTTCTGACCAAACTTGATTGGATTAAATGTTCTCTAACAAAAACACTCACACCACCACTATTTCGAATAGCATTTACAGGTTTAGATCGAACAGAATCAAAGTGGACATACGAGTTCAGAAACGAATCAAATTCCCCAGTAAGATTACTCCAAGTTTCTAATAAGCCGCAAATATCGTAGTTATTTAAAAAGTGCTTTAATTCGGCGTCATTTTTATATTTCAATAGTCCGTTAATATTCCATGTTAAAATGCCTAAATGTTTATACTCGATATCGGGTTGTGTGGTTGGATCTTGGCCAGATTCCTTTTCGACGTCCGTCTCTCCTACCGCCGACTGTTGATCATCATCGCTCTGTGGGCGCACTTGCTGTAGTTCGTCGCCTATGAAATCCTGCCTCTCGCCTATGTTTTCCCGCCTTTCCTGTCCGCGCGTCCTTGAATTGCGCTCGTGAAATCTAGTGCCTGGCTGTCCACGTGCGTGTCCTACTTCGTAAATCGAATGGTTCTCGTCGTCATACCCATATACAGTGTTTTCTACAATTAGCCTATTATAGCTCATTGAAGAGTACTTTCCTTGTTGTCGTTCCTCGACCAATCGCTTTCCAAGCTCACGTCTATAAACTTTTACCCTTTCAGAAAAGTCTTCTTTTACCACTANGAGGTCTGTCAAGACTATATAAACTGTTCGCTGAAGTTTCTTTAGCTAAGCTGCTGATTGAAAGACACCCGAGTGAAATTACTACAATTGACAACTGACAAAGACATTTCAATATCAATAATCAATATCTACTTGCACTGTATCGTTTCCATGTAACAAAACTCACATTTAAACAGCAAATTGTCATTGAAGAAACTTGTTTGTAGGTTTGATTTTCAATAATGTAAACTAACACTCTCACCGGCGATTTATTGCTAAGTGTTAACGTAACTTCCTGTTTCGATTTGCGATATTAAAAATTAACAGGTAAGGAATCTCTGTCTCTGTGTTAACATATTTGATCAATTGGGAATAAGGTATTAAAGCATATGTTACATTTGAGGTCGATTGCAGACAGCTAAACCAAACTCTGATTCCAATTTACAGTTGTTTTCCTCAGTGTTTAATATGAACTGTTACTTTTCTGAAACAATACAGAGGTTAAAATACAATTAAATGGAGCGGTCAAAGGTAGACAAACAATATGGATACTTATTAAACACACGGACAAGTTGTCTCTATTTCTCACATTGGACAACTCGGAGAATTCAAAACTAAAATGCATGCAAAACATGTTACTTGTACATAAACACATTACAGTTTGTCAATGGATATCCAGATTAATAAACAATTCTTTAATAATTGTTACAAATATAAGTATTCATTTATCCACAAAAGACGTAATACCTAATGAGCCCGCCACATATTTTAGAGATTGTCGTTCAATAACTTTATATTGTAAAATACAGAGCTGTATGCTTCCACTTACCCGACCGACCCTTATTGTGTGTGCCGACTTTAACCTGTTTTGATTTTTTTATGCAGATTATTCGTGGATAGTCGCGGGTAAAACAAAAGTCACAATATTTCCCATGAGATAAATGAAATTATTTGCCAAGTCTTGTTGGTGCAATTTTCGTTTAATTTTACGTTTTTTATGAAAGTTATACTCGTAATGGTAGTTGATTTGGTCAATAAGGCATGGTTTTGTGTGCCTAATAAAGTCAATCCGCTTACACAAATGTTTTAAAATGAGAAATTCAAAAAAGATTGTTGTTGTTTTATGTTCCGATTTTGCCGTGTGCGGGTTAAAGATAATATATGTAATTGACAAACTGGACTACTACTGTATTCCTCGCCTTTCAATCATTTCTTCAACACGTCCGATCAATTAAATACACAAAGCAATTACCTAATAGTCTCTATATTTTAATGTATGCATAATATTGATAAATCATTAAACATATAACAGTTCTACAAGGCGATACACATTACATGATGGGCGTTTGTTTTCAAAATGCCATATCTTAAGTCACATTGAAAATTATTACACATGAATTTAGGAATTAATAATAATCATGAATGTTCTAATTAATTATTAAGGTGTACATTAACCTTTTAAATGCCAATTAAAATTGTATCAAAACTTTGCAATTAAGAAAACCTTCCGCGGAATAAAATACAAAAATTAAAGTTCTAGTGATGCTTCTTCTGCTGCTGATGATGGTAATAGTGAGGCGACGATTAAAAGTCCGACGACAATGAAAATGATGATATATTACGCTTGATGATAGTGTGTGCTGATATGGGTATCGAGGGTGGTGCTAAGGAGAAAAAACATAAAAAAGGAAGTGATTGTGGAAGATCAAGATGTCTAAACAATGCAATCCTGTTGTATGTAACGATCGTTGGCACCAACAATCAAAGCACCAACGTGTGCAATACAAAAGCCGGGTGATACAAAAGTGATGACGCATGTTGTTGTTTTAAACAATACTGTGATGTGAAAATGCGGTGCAACAGAGCTGTATATCTTCAATACATTTTTTTGAAACGTTACGTATTTAGTTGCATAGAATTATTCGAAAAACATAAACTTATTCGTTTTAACTTTTACCGATTTACAACCTCTCAAGTGTCATAAACATAGCATTAAACCTAACTTCATTCACATTGCTTATGTTCAGTTTTTTTTCTAAATGCTCACGTGATATTCCCTTAGCACTAATATTATTAATACATTTAATATGTTCTGTTTACGGAATATAAATAAAAAATGAATATGTGCTACATACTCGTGTTAATGTTTACACAATTATGATCTAAATCATGCTTTGAGAACAAACACAATGTACACACATTTGTGTTCCATTTTATTGAGTAGATCATCAGAGAAAGCAAGTTACCCTAAAAAACAATATAACGTCAATCTGTCGACATAACAATTTAAATTCTGGAATGCCATAATGTTTCACATCAGGAGAAAGTAGAAAACAACACTCGTTGAGATAAAAATTACACAAGGTAAATAACGATAAAACAAAAACTGTCAAATAACAAATGAAACATACCTTAATATCATAAGATACACAGCTTTTTGCTGACCCCGAACGGTTCGGTACTTGGTCAGTATATATATATAGTTTTCAGTAAGACGCTGGGTATAATTTTATCTTTACGCGTAACAATCTTTTTTTCCGAATCATCGTTATAACAGGAGCAACATGACCACCATGCAGTCATTTAACGTAATTAACCCAATACTAAAAGCTAGTGACCTAGTATCGAAAAACTCTCGCAGTCATCATGGGTTATGGCTTAGTAAATGAAAAACGACTATTATGCACAATTTAAATAAAGTAAGCACCAAAGGTCTTTGTAACAAGTTTACTGTTGTGACCTAAATAAATCTCATGCCGCAGATAATATTGTTTTGCATGATTAATATCAAATTTAAAAGTAGATACAATATCAATATTGCAATCGCAAAATAACCTTTGGTTTATTACAGTTCAACATAAATTAAAGATCTTGTTTCTAGAGTTAACGTAATAGTATACTCACCGAAGGAATATGACATAAATACAACGAAGGAATATTACATAAAAACAATACTCTACTAACGTTAACATAAGTGTGGGACGCTTACCTGTAGTTTGACTTCTATTGATTTGTTTTTAATTCTTCAGATATACAACTTATCTTGAGCGTTAATTCAATAATTTAACGAACAGATCAGTTTCCAAAAGTAAACCAATGATTCGCGTACATTCCACAATATTAATCCAAACATTTAAATCAATATGTGAAGTATAATTAGTTTGACTTTCAGTCAATTTAAAGTATACTTATACACAATTTCGTGAACTGTTACTTAATGGTAAAATAACTCTCATTGTTATGTTCGGTAGTTGAATGCGCAGGATTTCACATTTAACTGAACGGATTGTAAAGAAATGGTGTCAAATTTCAAAGACCATAAACAAATTCTTTTGTAGCACAAAACAAATAGATCGGTGTCGGTAGATTTCCGCATTGGCGCGATTTCGTCTCGGTAATGTAATCAGTACGCGAAATGATCTCTCATGAATAATCACGAAAAAGCAAACAATGCATCTCAGAAAACGCTTATGGTCCGTAGAAATAGACACTGGTTCCACGGAAAAACCGCTTTTAATTTCCGATTACTGAGTTAAACAGTCTCAATTCCTTCTCTCATCTTGTATTCATATTAATCTAAACATTCATATCTATGTTATTCCTATTCACATACAATACATAAGAAAAACATTGGTGTGTACCAAAATATACACGTGATTGTTACTGCTTTTGTTAACAGAGCTTGATATAATCTTTTAATCCGCTTGTTCATTCGGAACATTGCCATACAAATTCACTTATCATGACGTACAATTTACTTGGCAAGAACTTAACATGTTATTGTAAATGCTATGCTTCTTCTCTGTAGTTTAACAATCGGCTTATAGTAGCATAGCGCGACAAGAAGCGTGTATTTATAGTGTCCCTCAATATTTCAATATCATTTAAACAGACAAATGGTGCGACATGATTACTATTGTAAAAATTCAAAGTTAACTTTATTAAAGATAACAATAATGTTAAATTGGCTATATGAGTATTAATAGATAACCAGCCTAGTGTTGTGCTAACTTTAATTGGTACCATGATGGAAATTCTGTATCTGATTTTAATTCTTAAATGGAATCAACTAATGATGACATTACACATATTGTCACCACCTATGTATGCCATCTGTTAAACAACATTTTTATTTATATGTATATATATTTAGTAACTAGGTTATCAACAAGTTAGTAAGTTAGTAACAAGTAGTTACAAGGCAACTATGTGAGTGTATATTGTTAGTGTCTGAGTTTGAGTTTGTTTGAGATTATTATAATTTGTATTCATTTTTAAAATGTACGTTCACTGTGATATGAACGGCGTTTTATACCCGCCCGTCGAGTTTGAGCCTGGCTGTGCGCATCATTGGTAATATGATATTTAACACATGCTAAACTGTACGAAATACAGTATAAAAGGTTATATACTAAATCACTCATGAGTGCTTTGGGTGCAACAGTGCACTAATTTGGCTCGGTTTTGTATGCATGGTCCATACAACTGTAATGTGCACTAGTGCTATGTAACCTTATAAACGTTGTACCTGACTGTAATGAATATGTTCCTATAATCCCTCATTGTTTGGAAGAAATATGAAGACTTGAACGGAAACAATAGCTCAAGTGATTGGGGATAAAGAAAGAAGAGATTGTATATTTGATAATATTAAATTAGTCTAATGGATACATGTACAACACGCAAACCAAAGTTCTCGATTTTGACAACAACTTGAGTTTAAATGTATTTCTTTTGTTCAATAACACACACATTAGTAAAGAAGTTGTATCGTAAACTGATATCTTTTTTGTTAAGTTTAATCTGATATCCGGGACGTTTGCACAGTATTGGAATGACCATATCATGCGAAAACTATGGCAGTTTATAAATTTAATCAAACAAAGAGTGGTCCTTATGACCTCATCGTACTCATAAATAGCATTAAAAAACAACCCGATCAATGTTCGTTTTATACTGGCCTCATACAATATCGTGCATAATCAATTATTTACAAGCTAAATGTAGACTCATTATTCCCAGGTGTTTAATACGGACATATGCATAACATAACATTCACCAGAGACATGTTAAATCAAATAGCCTCTTTTATAAACAAATATTAACTGCTGACAAATGCCGTATGCTGTAAACAGTAAACTATATTTTAATATAAATGGTATATATCTTACATTCGTTAATAATGTGCTATTGCGATCTTAAAATATACTGAACCACTTGCGACTTCTTGTTAAAGCAAAACTTACTACTCACACATTTAAACACAAACGTCAAACAAAATACATGTCTCAAATGTTTTTTTCAAGCGGGACACAACTATTTATGATTTTAAATGGCCATGCATTTCACCTATATTGAAGATCTGACAGAATACAATATTTATTGACGACTGACCTGCCTAGTACATTTGTCAAAACGATTTGCAGATTGTGTCATTTATTTCTGACGGGAGCAATTGTATACATTATGATAATCAAGTATGGACATATAGATGTTTTGTTCATAAAGTTTGCTATGTTCAAATCTTTTCCTGAAAATGTTCAATTATAAGATAAATGTTCAGCCCGGTTCGCGTATATGTGTTAGTGTTTCTTCTACGTATTGGGCTTTGTAAATAAGAAACTTCTTTTGATTACCGTGGTGGTGTCGTTACAAATGTACTTTTGCTTGACATAATAATAAACAAACGCACTTCTAGATACGTTGGTAAATTTTGAGTTCTTAAACATTCTTAAGTTTAAGATATGGGTTAAATATAAAGATATGGGTTGAATCTTGACAAATCGCGGAAAAAGAATTTAATAACCTGTACTTGTACAGAACCATTTCACTCGTTCTCAAACACGCTCTCAAACTAAACCGGATACAACTTCCAGACACAATTCAAGCAAGTGATATATGACAATTGTTTTCGCCAACGACGGAAATATATACTTGTTCTAAGTGTTTGCAGTTTTCGATTTAAAACGGACGTTTTCTTTGGAATGGTATATGATATTTGTGTTTTTTAGACTGATTTTATGTGCAAGGTTGTGGTAAGCAATTACATCATGAACCTTGTTTCAAGACTAAGCATGCATATCTTGACTATGTGTATATGTTGTTTCGTTTTGTGCCGTACTGTACCGTTTTGGCAATTGGTTCCTTGCCATAAATAAAGGACCACAGAGGTGTGTATGATAAAACTGCAATACTGCTGCAGCTTCTGGGGTTTCACTTCTTCATATTGAACGTTGATTAAATAAAATATCTGTTGTCAAGTAAATCTTGACCTGTGTTACAAGTCGCCATGGCGTAGTGGATATGGTGTCCGCCTAGTGATCGATAGGCCACGGGTTAGAACCCCACTGGGAGCGTTCCTTCGCTCTCCCCCTTAGACACCAAGTACTGGTTCTAGTCCCAGGAAACGGACTCGAGAGCGTTTGTATACGCCTACGGCTTCCGATGCAATCGAGCTATAAAAATAGGTTTAAACTAAATTAATATTGTCACAAGGTAAAAGTACCCATATATTAATCAAAATAACCATTACAAGTCTTATCAATGTGATGTACTAAACAGCGACCTGGATAACTTAATGAATGTGTGCATACTTTAGATATTGGTATATTGAACTATAGGTTATTGCAATACTCTTTAAGGGTAAAAGAATTTAAAATCACTTTAACTAAATTTGCATTGGACTCGACAAAACAGGTGGCAACGAGCTGTGAAAACAGTTATGACATTGTTAGTGATATAGAAAGAAAACGTGCAGTCAGTGCTTTAGATAACTTTTGGGGTATATTGGGTAATTACCCCCTGTTTTTGACAATAGGGTTTTTGTAAATTCAATAGAGTTTTAGCAAAAATTGTCACCCCCTACTTTTGAGCTTAATTGGGTTTTTCACCCCCGGTTTTTCAACTCAATTGGGTAATTTAGGGAATGACATATATAATATAATAAAAATCTACTAAGGTAACTATATTATTTATACAAATGGAATTTAAAAAGGTACCTGTACATAACAACAAACAATTACTGAATTTCTGATCAAAGTCTGGTCCTTAAATTGTACACTACAAGATCTGCCTGATCACATATGCATGTGAAAAATAAATCAACATTTGAAGCAAAATCTCCGGTAATAACGGGCGAACTACATTCTCGGGAGAAATGATCACATCTTGCAACAGATCTTTCTGCAAAGTAGCACAGAAGTTTTCGGTTTCCCCAATATTCTGGGGTAAATACCTGTATGACGTGTTTCTTTGTGTAACGACTCTCTTTTTACGTCCACGAGTGGCCATTTTGATTATTTCAGAAAATGAAAGTAGAAATCGGACGGGTCTACGAATAATTACAATACTACCACAAATATTGATAACCGCTGAAAAGACTGCCGTATTTTCTTCATAGGACGGCATTTAAACTATTTGGTACATTTGTGTACGGAAAATAACTGTCTAAAAAATACGTCCGGTGTTCGTAAGAATTGCGTTTCGTGACGCAAGGTTTTTTACGGAAATTACGTTATTAAATTTTTATTTGCGTTTTTGTACGCTTTATTTTGATTTTAATTACGTTTTTGGTTATTTTAATTGCGTTACAACGCGAATACTCTTGTTATCTATAGCGCTGCGTGCAGTACAACTATTTTTTATAGCCTATTTGTAAGCATTCAACATAGAACAATACATTTTTTTACTGCATTTTTTACACCTAATGTTTATGTGAAAGGCGCAGGGATACCCATTTAACTGATAACGGGAGAAAAACAACGCCGTGAATGTTCTGAAGATGGATATTGCAAATTATGAGGATATGAAAGGAATGGGAAAATAAAGGCAGTTTTGAGATTTACTGTGAGAAGCATGAATATATATGTTGCACTACCTGTGTAATCACGCTCCAAAACATGTTACAGATTTAATGAACCATGTCATCTCTCTGCAGAAGAAGTAACGGAACTTTTAGATTTGTAAGGTCCAATGCTTTAAACGATTTCAAATATACTTCTATAAAAGGGTATGATAAGTTAGAACGTAACGTGAATGACATCGCTTAAGACATGCATGAACGCATTAAACAGTTATTTGGAGACTCGAAGTCTGAATTGTACAACAATAGGACATGGCTTGATATCTAAGAACATAACAGCAATCTGCACAAGGCGTACACTATTCGCGGATGTTGTAAACAAAACAGCCAAAATGCCCCTCAGTCTATTCTTAAGTTTTCGAAAAGTCCTCATAATTGTGTATCATAATAGAACTCTTTAAAATGTTAAAATCACACAAGCAGCATGATACCTCATTGTTCTCTATACAAATAGATGTATTTCTTATTTTTCGAGATTTCGATCCTGCTGAACATGAAGTTGACGTAAATTTGAATGTTCAGCTAAAAATTCAAGATAAAGATTTCACTTTTATATCAGTCAACAAAATCATATTTACAAGTTTCTTTAGAGTTTATTTAACCGCGTAAACCACTTGTTCCTGTTTTCGTGAACGTTAATTCGGTGGCAAAGCAATTACACGGTATGCACCATCAGAGCTGACTTTGTTTTTAAAGTGGTGTGCTCAAGTGGACTTCCATCTTATTCTGCTCTGCCCAAATGAGTATACTTCACACTTCGAGCTGCTTGGTGGAATTGGAACTCAAACTTGAAATCAGCCGATATGTAAACAACCTTCGAAAAAGTTTAAACAGTTTTTAAAGTCGTACACCCGCATTTATTTTTTGGAGCATCAATCGACATAATTGGTGAAACAAAAATAAACGACACACACGACGATCTGTCCTACTATTAAGCAAATATTATTAATTAATGAGTGCGGAATGCAGCATGAATTAATTTTAAGTTAACACAAACTATGGTACAAAACAGTTTTTGCACGCATTATGTATAATTGCGTTCCAGTAAAGCTCTTTCTTTTTATCCGCTTGATTCCTATTGCACTTGAATGATTTTGTTTAACAAGGTATACACATTTAGCATGACAAACAATATAAAGATATAATTTAGTGAATATCAACATTTGTATTCGACCTTTCGTGCTTTAAAGTGCTCGAATATTCGAAGATTCGATATCATATTTTAATATGAAAAAGCTGTTACACAAATATTATGAAGACGTGCAAAAACCATACATGCGATCGCTTGAAAATGGAGATGCTTGGTATTTTGGTATTTTAGTAAATTATTATCTGCACATAATAAAACTGTTCCTCTCCTAATTTGTTAGAACATCGTGGTCGAATAGTGTCTTCATGACTGGCTGAACAGTTAAGACGAATTAAATGTCCAACAACTTCTACATTTTCAGCTTTTATTTGGGTATCTTTTACTGAACTCGCAGTAAAAACCACGATATTTTATTGTACACTATGAAGTGCTCGTATCTAGTTTTACTACATGTTATTTTCTGCTTAATCGTTTATATGTATTTGAATGAATAATTAAGTGTGTGGCTTGTTAACTTAACAAAGCCGTAAGTGTTTATTGCTACATGAAATTGCGAATGTGTCGGCTCTGCTGACATGGTTAACACAGTGCACTTGAAATTGTATTCACTAGACATCACAAGTTCAACAGTAGTAGTGTTACCGGTGTCAATTCATGTCCTGTTACACATCCAAACATGCGTAAGTGTCGGGATGAGTTTGTGAAACACGTGTTGAAATATCGGTTCTGTAAATTGTGATATGTTTTAAAGTATTTATGTTATGCATTAATAGTAAATATAACCAAAAGTAAAGAAATCTAACTAAAAAAAAAAAAACACCAACATCGATGAAATAATTTTTGAATCACTAAACCATATTAAACAACACACACAACTTCTTAAGATAGTTAAAAACACGTTATGTTATCCACATATATCCACATATAATGCGAAAAATTAAGCAATCATAAAAATACACTTAATCAATTCATAACGTCACACAAAAGTTTGCATTGTGTAAGAACTAATCCCGTTTAACTGTGATTTCAACAGTTAAATGATGGACGATTGACCAATGATAAACTATTATTAAGTATACTTCACATGATATGAATTTGTCACGTGGTTCTTGCGCGCGACATTCACAGTGCTTATCATCTTTAGCAAAGTTATTAAAAATAATGTCCGTGCATGACGTAATATGCACCGCCGATTGTTGATTTCTCAATACTAATTTTCTCTTGTTAACGATAATATTTACTTTCATTATGTTTTACTAAATTCTAAATAGCAGTTCCAAACAAAGAAACCTGCCGTTTTATAAATTTTTGATATGCGTATTTAACACAATATTTATTTACAAATATAAACATTTGAACATCTTACGGAACGGAATGTCTTTACTGCACATGATATGTTAACGTGACGTTCTTAAAGTCCATTACGCATTATCAAAATATAAATAAAGACAGGTTCAATAAACTAACATGCGTTCAGTTGTTATTGTCGTTTTAGCATAACAGTGACTAGAAATGATGTGCATAATCAAAGGATTACGGTTTGGACATAGTACATGTGTTCAGGTTTTAGTTAGAAACTCGTCAAAAACACATTATTATAATTAAACATTCAGTATAAACTGGATAAATATAATGCAGGTTTTGTGCTTGGAAGGAGACAGTTAATTCGACTGGGAAAGCAATCAACATTTAGCCTTTTTCCATAGCCACACCAGATACACTTTTCTTCATCCAAGTTTTATTCCTGTTTGTTCCAAATCCAAGCATTCCATCCCGATTTTAACCACCATTTCTCTTTATTCACTTATTATGTGCACCATCTACTTCACTTTTAGCATTGTTATTTTCCCGATTTTTTTTTTATTTATTTAACACAAGTGATCATCTCAATTTTTATGATCGTGTACGTTTTTGGAAGTGAAATGCCGTCGTTTTATACTGGCCTCATCCAATATGATGAAATATAAATTATTTCCGGGATAAATGTAGATGTATTATTCCATTTTGTTGGATGCGGAAATAAACAGACAAACATAGGCGACGGTTAACTTTATCAAATCACATCTTTTGTATATTCCTATTTCCCACTGAAGTGCTTAAAGTACTTTGACCAGAACCTTAAATAATCAAACTTAAATGTTCTGTCTTTCATTGATGTGTTATTATGTGTTTTTGTGATCTGAACCACTCGCAAGCGAAACTTAAGATTTTGCCCACTCATTCAAACAAAAACGCCGTACAAAATTCAATTCCTAAATAATTATTCTAGCGAGAAAACATTATGTTCTTAAATGACGATGAATAACACCTATATCGAAAACAATTGACATAATACAAGAATTGTGTTTATTGAAAGCATTTGTATAAATTCTGTTCAACTAGAATTGACATACATATATTAGTATTGTTATACAGTTTGCCATTTTTAATTCGGTGTCTGAAAATGTTAAATTCTTATACAAAAAGACAAATTGAATCACTTTATCGTATGCTGTTTTGTTTGCAACGTACAACATGGTACAATGGAAACATCAATTTTAAAAAGTGGTAATTTCGTTAAGAAGCTACTTTCGCTTGAAATAAAAATGAACGTTATTATAATAATAATGAACACAAGCACAAGTACACATATTATTGTATTTGGGCATTGGTAGTTCTTAAACATTCTTAAATATAAGATAAGAGAAGAAAAATCGTCTATTGGAATTACAATTAAGTGATGACACCGCATCAGGCAAAGACATTACAATATAATTAATAAATATCTACTTGAAATGTACCTTTTTCCGGTAACCAAATTCACATGTAAACAGCAAGACTTTTTTCGAATGTTAAAGTTAGAGCCATCGAAATTCTTGCTTTCACGAACGATGTCTTGCTATTGCAGTTTAAACGTAACTTCCTGTTTCGCTTTGCCATAGTGGAACATCACAGGTGAAATTTGAGAGGCATCTGTGCCTGTTTGTAAACGCATTGTAGCCATGGGGTATTCATACATATCCGTATACGTAGTGTATTTACGTTCTTATATATGTTAAAATTCATTTTTAAATTTTAAATCCGATCGCTATTCGATCGACCCCTAACAATGTAGACGGCCTTGTTGTGGAAAAAAAATGTGATGTTTGTATAAGTAACTTGATTATGTGAATATAGATACCAACGAGGAAAAGTACAATGCGTAAGAACCATAACCATTCACTTTCTTAAATTAAGTGTTTATTGCCCTTTGTTGTTTTTGTATGATCTAACTTGTCAGGGCTATATCTCAGAAAGGATACACGTTTCCTACATTTAACTTCATGGGTGTAAAGATATCAATGAGAAGTGCCATGCCTAAGAACTACAACCATACACTTTCTTAATTAAAAGTAATTTACATTTTCTGTATTTGTATGATGCAACCTTTCAGGACTATATTCAATGAAACCTTTTTTTTTTAATTCTGCTCCCATCAATTGAAAAAAAATATATTCGACGGAGGAAATCAATTTAACGAATCTACTTGTTTTATTTTGTATGTAACGTGTTTTGTTCATTGTAATAATGTGATGGTATCATGATTATGCAAACGACACTTACTTTTCACTGTCTAACTAATTGCCCGTACAAATATTAGTTTTAGTCTAGTTTTTGCTCTTTCAAAAATAATTCATATTTTGTGGAACACTTTTTCTTGTGAGTATATCATCATCATCATCATCATCATCATCATCATCAT
>VMBQ01001276.1:7562-100594 GCA_007657795.1 Dreissena rostriformis
TACATGTACAATGTGAATCTAAATTTAGTTTTAGTGCAGATTCGTTCATACGACACAAAGACACAATTTTGTTTCCTTACAAATACGAGTAAAAGTGTCGGCATCGGCTTTAACCAGCGCTAACTTGTCTTTGCTGCATTTTATGAAATTCGTCTTCAAAGTATAATTTTTATTGCCTATTTTGAGTCATCGTAACATAATTTAATCAATATATTAAAATTTAACACATGTAAAAATCGTACAGTCCCGCTTTAAGTCAACAAGGTTCTGGTTCTCCGAGTTCAGGCATTGATAATGGAACCAGTTGGGGCATTTGTCACAGCCAACCTATTCCATTCGTTGATTGGTCATGCACACAGCACAAATGCCATCATTTGGGTGTTCTGTGTCTGGCATGACGATTGGATTGTGTCTTTTCTGTAGTGAAGAATAGATGTCTTCTGCATCATCGTCTGAAGACGGTTGGTTTCCGGTGATGTGCCTCGCCCCGCTAATCCTATGCCTTGTACCTGAGGTACCTGGTACTGGTTCAAGGATGTCAGCACAGCCAGCTGGAATAATTCCAAGTTCAACCAGACTTTCAGTTGCAGAGGAGTTTCTTGGCCCATCATTTAATGACTGCTTGAATGTTTTGCTGACCGATGGATTAACTGGTATGATGCCTGTAATACGAAAGGACTCAGTAATGTCAAACTGTGACAGCATGCTCAATGCATACTTGATGAGCAGGGGTAGCTGACCTCTGGAGACCTTGTTGAGTTGGAAGCCAAGTCTCTGTGATGTGACACCGTGGCAAGATTTCCCTTAAGAAGGTGAAAAATCCTCACATCCAAGGGTTGCAGCAAGTGTGTGGAATTTGGTGGAAGACAAAATATTTCAACCTGGTTTGTTCTTGCCACATCAATAGCCTCTGGAGTGAGATACGCTCCAAGATTGTCCATGATAAGGAGGACTGGTCTTGACCGGCCACAGTTGGGAATAAAAGATTCGTTCAGCCACTTCACAAACAAAGAAGAGTCCATGTAGCCTTTGGGGGGTTTAACTACAGACCAGGATTCAGGAACAGGTTGAAGATCTCGGGGAAGATTTTAAGCAAATAATTATGATCATTGGTGGCAGGTACCTTCCATCGCCTGAAATTGCAAGGTCGAGAGTGACATGGCCAACGGATGTTAACATTTGCATTTGGTAAGGGTGTTGATTACCAACAACACTCACTTTTTCCTTCGACATCAGTTTCCCATCAAAACCAGTTTCATCACAATTGAAAATCTGATCAGGGTGATTCTGAAGACCGAGAGACTCGATTGTACTGGACAGTAATTTAAAATAGTCAGCAACTGCTTGGGCGCTTAAATTCATCCTGCCTGAATCAGCACGGTCTGGGCTTCTTTTCTTCAATTGCGGGTTGCGGGCATAGAACTTGCGACGCCATTTCTTACTGGGTCCATGTACAAGATTGATACGGGTTGGTCGGCCGTTACGTTTGACTATGGCACGTGCAAAAATTCTCATGATAGAAAGGGTGATAGGCATTCCCCTAGTGCCATATACTTCATATAGTTAATAAGTTCCTGCTCTTCGGCTTCATTTAATGAAGGATCAATCCCTGGCTTTTGTATTATCCCTTCTAACTTTCCCCGACTGTGATCGTGCAGTGGGGACTTTGGTATTCCACACGTTCTTGATATTTTGGACAAACAGTTTCCTTTTTTGACTTCTCTAACTGCTGCTTGTAGAGCACAGACTGAGTATTAATTTGATTTTGTTCGTGTCATTTGTCTAAAAGAAAGAAAACGAAAATCTATATAGATGTAATATATTTATGAATAAAATGATTCTCAATAAATATGGTTGAAAATTACCGAGTAACGAGTTGGCTTCAGTACAAATTGACCATAAAACAACTTAGTTTTTTGCAACCTAATCGATTAAAATAAAAATAGAAAACAGGGCAAGGTCAAGAATGTAATTTTGACAGTTGTAAACAAAGTGAAAGGTAGTAAAAAGCCTTAAAGGTGAATGAAAACATCGCTCATATTGTTAGAATCTTATTAAACAAAACATTTTGATGACTTATAATGATCTAACTGAATTAACCACACATTACAATTTTACTTGAGTCAATGTTCGTCTGCAGTTGCGTTTACGAAGAAGAGGCTGTTAAGTTGGAAGTTTGCCAATAGAATGTATTCATATTGGACTTA
Organism: Dreissena rostriformis; assembly: GCA_007657795.1. Classification (NCBI taxonomy): domain Eukaryota; kingdom Metazoa; phylum Mollusca; class Bivalvia; order Myida; family Dreissenidae; genus Dreissena; species Dreissena rostriformis. The sequence goes on from VMBQ01001276.1 coordinate 9,770, forward strand.
CTTAAAATAGGACCCAATTTCAAATCAAACGATTCCACCGTGAGTAAATTTTATAATTTATAAAAATCGTTCGAGAATTGGTTCCGTTCGAGAATAGGTACCCTGAGGCTATCCCCTTTAAAGCGGGACTGTACGATTTGTACATGTGTTAAATTTTAATATATTGATTAAATTATGTTACGATGACTCAAAATAGGCAATAAAAATTATACTTTGAAGACGAATTTCATAAAATGCAGCAAAGACAAGTTAGCGCTGGTTAAAGCCGATGCCGACACTTTTACTCGTATTTGTAAGGAAACAAAATTGTGTCTTTGTGTCGTATGAACGAATCTGCACTAAAACTAAATTTAGATTCACATTGTACATGTATTATATATATGCTGGCGAATTCGGCTGGAAGCCAATTTCAATTTTAGATTTAAATATCTGGCTTATTTCGCATTTTTCGACACATGTTCTTCTTAACTTTTATTTTAATTTATATTGAAATATATGTATACTAATTTTTAATACATTTTATAAAAATTCATAAATATTTGACAAAATCGTACAGTCCCGCTTTAATGCTATCCAAATTGAATTGACAACATTGTCCGTTTCAGACGTAACGTCATCCTACGTGTCGATTATCACGGTGTGGCATTTCCGTTAGATCAATGAATATGATAACCGTTCGGTAACTAGAAATCATCACATAGGTTATTACACATCAAATTAAAGAAAACAAAAAAGCGGGTTTTTCAGAGAGTTAATTTTTATTTGTATGCTTCATATATTTTGTGCATACGTTGTTCTTTAATTATACACATCAAACATATTTTCGCTTTTTTACGCAGTGTAACATCATCACTAGATTACATCAAATGCGTATAAAGTTAACGTATTGTTCGAAAAATACAAAGAACAAGAGATGTGTTTGTCAGAAACACAACGCCCCCTACTGCGCCGCTTTTTTTTACCTTTGACCTTGAAGGATGACCTTGACCTTTCACCACACAAAATTTGCAGCACCATGAGATACACATGCATGCCAAATATCAAGTTGCTATGATTAATATTGCAAAAGTTATGACCATTTTTCGAAACCTAAACGCAAGTGTGACGGAATTTCAGAAGGACGGACGGACGGACAGACGGACAGTGCGATCACTATATGCCACCCTACCGGGGGCATAAAAATCAATAGCAAAAATTATAATAAAAATAGTTTTTGCGGAAACATTTTTTTTAAACAAAAGACAAGTATAACACAATTTAAAATGGGCTGGTAAAAAGTCTAAAAAATATATCATTGAAATCTTACATTGAAAAAATATAGTTCATTTTATTTCCTGTTTCGTCCAAAACAACTCGACATAAACAACTTCACTATGACATAATGGTCCTTGAACGTCACGTCGATGTGTGCTAAACATTGGGGGAAAAAACAGATATATAATTGACTTTTCTAAAGTTTTTAAAGCGGGACTGTACGATTTTTATATGTTTTAAATTTTAATATATTGATAAAATTATCTTACGATGAAACGAATTTCATAAAATGCAGCAAAGACAAGCTAGCGCTGGTTAAAGCCGATGCCGACACTTTTACTCTTATTTGTAAGGAAACAAAACTGTGTCTTTGTGTCGTATGAACGAATCTGCACTAAAACTAAATTTAGATTCACATTGTACATGCATTATATATATGCTGGCGAATTCGGCTGGAAGCCAATTTCAGATTTAAATATCTGGCTTATTTCGCATTTTTCGACACATGTTCTTCTTAACTTTTATTTTAATTTATATTGAAATATATGTATACTAATTTTTAACACATTTTATATAAATTCATTTTTATTTGACAAAATCGTACAGTCCCGCTTTAAGGTCCGCTGTGGAGCATTTTGTTACATCTTACGCAACGTTTTCGCAACGTTCTTCATTATTAAAGATGTAAGTATACTGCCAGTCTGGTACTATATGAATTCATCAACACATTATTTGTGAAAATAGACATTATATACTTTATTTTGATATAAGAATGATGAGATTGTGATTCCTTGAACGATTTAGCAGACTGATTTAGCCGGGAAAATGCCAAAAATAGCGTTGTACGCCAACTTCTGACGCGACGTCTCCACAGGATGCCAGTCTTTAGAAAATGTTACATAGCATGTATATTGATTTCTGTGCAGTCCCACTAATTTCCGCACTACCATCCATAATTAAGCTGAAAAACTGGGCTTCACCCAGTTTACTATGAAGTTTTTCCTATTCACTCAATTCAATACTTTTCAAGAATCGATAAGCAGTTTGTTGCTGAGCTTTCCTTTGTATTGCTCCTGTTATTAATCATATACATTAGAACTAAGAAATCATATGAAGATGCAATTAAATTCAGATGCAAATAAATATACCTACAAGTTAAAAATAGTCTCAACATTCGGTACATTTAGTTAATATTACCCTACAATGGTATTGTCACGAGCCGAGCGGTAGATGTGATTTTTGTGTAATTTAATTCTGTCAGATTTTTTTAACACACTTTTAAATGCCTATTTTTACTTTGACATGTAACAAAAAAAACTCCAATAAAACATACAATCCATAAGTTATTCATCAAAGAATTGTATTAATATTACAAATTCAGTAAGAACAGTAAGTATTTGCACTCTCTATTTAATATAACCTTAAAACAAATAATTTGATTCATGTAGCCAATCTTTTTAATTTGAATGATATGTCTTTTTTATAATAAAAAAAAAAAAAAAGGTTTTGCAAAAAAATCAAAGTTCAGAGTCCTCCAATGAGAATTATTAGTGCCTTTTATACTCTCCAGAAGCGCAAACATGACATGTGCACAAATAAACGCACAAGAAACGCTCAGTAAAACGCTCATGAGCGCACCGAAGCCGACAATAGAATTTGAGCGTTCTTTACTCAGTAAATGTCTCTCGTCTAAAAATGATATTTCTGACAATATTAGAATTAAACAATAATTAAATAAATATCAATTAAATAAATGAATCATTTATAAAGACGACTGTTACCTGTGCATGAGATAATAATGGTGGATTATGAATTTTAAGGAAATTATTTTATATGACTAAATTGTACAAATACTGTAGTCAGTGTAAACTACCCAGAATGCACTTATGTCAGCCTCAGGAAAGCAACTTCCTGTTTATCCAAAATTGAATAGACTCTAGTACACTGAGACATTTTAAAAGGATATTACAAATAATAAAGAATTGCAAAAGGTAGGCATCGGCTGTCATCAGATCTAAATACCACATAGCATCTAATACAAGCATTAAATAGCAGTGACATAGTCGTTTAGTTTCAAAACTAACACTAAAAAAGAACAATGTACATGTACACAAAAACGTATTGTTTAAAGCCCCTATACCGCTCAAAATCAACGAATATTTCGTTTCATATTTGGTAAAATTAAGTTAACAGTTAAAGTTATAGCAATAGCCAACATTTCAACTCTAGATTTGGTCTGGTAACATAGATTTTACAGGATATAAAATGCTCTTTTTTAATTTTTGTCTGGCACAATATACTCCAGTTTAATTTCACGCAATGATATCTATTCACACGACACGCGAACACTAAATTGGTACAAGAACATGTGTTGAATATTTTGTACCTCACAACATTAAAAAAGAGAATTTTGTATCTTTTTTAATCTATGTTACCATAGCACATATAGCGTTGACATGTTAGCTTTTGCTATAAAGAACACTGATTTTTTATGTGTTACTTCATTGAACAAAATATTTTACGAAATATTCGTTGATTTTTTTAGCGTTATAGGGCCTTTAAATGATCGATCCAGGGTAGACAGTATTTTTTAAGTATTTTGCCCGTAAATAAGGTAGCACCTACGATCATATTAGATATAATCGATGTTCTATCTCCTGAGTCCGAAGTTTCAGTAAATGTGTTATGAAAATAGATCAGTGTTATAGGTGTCGACCCTTACTGGAAATGAATGTGAAAGAATTTTTTTGCGCAGCATAGCCGACAACTTTTGAAGATTTGTTAAAAAAGTAAACACCGATTACTTCCCCTATGTCTTAGCAGTAACTATGTTTATCACAATTAAATGTATGCTCTAGAATATACTTTAAATGTTTAAGTGTTATTTTGTTTCTTAATACAATGTCCGGTTTCGTTAGTCGATTTTATTTCTTATTTAATTGTTATTAAAAATACGAACATCTCTAAAAAGTCAGTTTAATTTGATTCGTAAATAACACGTCCAATTTATGTAACGTTATCGCTTGACTTGTATATGCATTCTTTGATATATTAGTGATAAGTTATTAATTATCTGTATTATTGATTTGTTATATGTTGAATGCGTGTTAAATGGCATAATACGTGTTTGCTAGAAGAATAAGTCCCTATCGATTAAAACTATATTATTTTTAATAGATTCATATTACCAATATTCGTTAAATTCTTCTAGAATGTCGAGGAATATACCCGCTTACTTACATAGTATGTTATTCACGGGTACATTTAATTGATTATTAAATAAACTAAAAACATACACATATACAAATTGCTTATATACATGAAGTGTTTTCTTGTGCCTTTTGTACGGTAGATCGATTACGTAGATTGTTCGGGTCGTTCACACTGCTTGTATTACACATATGAGCCTCGCTCTGTGAAAAGGGGGTTTAATGCATGTGCGTAAAGTGTCATCCATACCTGTCCGCACAGGTAAATCAGGGACGACACTTTCCACTTTTATGATATTTTTCGTTCAAAGAAAGTCTCTTCTTATCAAAAATCCAGTTTAGGCGGAAGGTATTAGACTGCACACGCTAATATTTGACGACACTTTACGCACATGCATTTATTCCCCTTTTCACAGAGCGAGGCTCATATTTATTAATACCCGAGTTTTAACATACGTTTCATTAAATCGATGTGTCCCGTCATGATGTTCATTTTTTGATGTTTGTGTTCTGCACAATAGTATGTGCAAATTAAATTGCCTATTCAAGGTTGAGAAGTTTTCTTTACCAACGAATTTTACTTGGTTGATCATCAAATATTTTCCATATATATACTTGTCTGCAATTGGATGAATGTATATTGAAATCTTGAAATCTTGGAAACCACTCAGTCTCTAGACCCCCCCCCCCCCCCNCCCCCATGACTACGAATATTCATGAGTTCAATCGTAGACTCAATCTCTTATATTTAACCAATTAAAAGCACAACACTTACAAGTATTTTCATTCGTCATTGTCTTGAGTGAAGACTACGTTTGAGACGAAGAGCGTTTCCGGACTAGGGAAGGCTTGTAGGATGTCATACGAGCCGAAAATGGGTCTAATACCCTAATGCCATATGCGACCAACGTAGCTCCATATGGCATAAGAGGCTGCATGAGTTGCCCATCAACTTATGGCTTCAAACATATACAATGAATATTTTCTCATTTTATAACCAGGTTTAACCAAGTCGTTTTTGACAGACAGAATTGTGCTTTATGTATGTAATTACAACATAATAAAGCATCATTAGTATCGGTAGAAACATAATGTTCGAATACAAATATAAATACATGTTGTTGTGAGCTTCATTTAGAAACTACGTTAGTATATTGTACAAACAATATTATATGTTTTATTAAAATACAACTCGCATAACATGTTTATGCATTTTGTTATGCATACATTAACTTATGATTTAGCAGCATACTGGCGGCATACAAGTACTTATGTTTTCCTAAACAACATAAATTGACTTCACTTGACACATCAGCATACGCTTAAGTTAATAGACACTGTAACAGAATTGATCCCCGATGTCCTCGGCCGGAGTGTTATTGCCCTCATTGATGGAAACGATTTATTTTGAAAGAAAGCAATTCTTGCAGCTGTCAAACGACGACTACCACAGCAAATAAAGAATGATTAACGACGCTGTTCTCCACATCGCCAAGCCACAGGGGCGCCAGTCGTGGCCTATCTATGAGTTGTATTTTGTCTTGCAATAGCACACTAACATCTTATAACATCACAACAAGCTTTTTGCGTTTTTATACGAACAAATTTTGGTCGGAGACGGTCTATGAACATTAATGTACAATTACATTCTAATGTTGTGATATGGTGGAGTTCTATTCAAGAATAGACGATGCGACAATTAAGGAAAGATAACACAATCTTTATTTCTTTTTGACAAGCTCATGTTAAAAAAGCTCCTTATTAAAACATTTGTATTTAAACTGTAAAGCCATTTTATTTAATATATTTTAATCGCTATCAAGATATGTTCTTTTTATAAGTGTGAAGTTTACAAATGAACTCCCGTTAAATGACACAAAACATTCTAGCGATATTCTCCACGCACTCTCACAATGCTGTTGTGGGTGTTCGAACTGCGTGAATTTCCAAGGTTTAATACTATTTAACGACAACTCAACACCTTTGAAATGATTAAGAAGACTAATAGACATGTTGTGACTATGTCCGGTCTGTGGACACAGGACGTGTTGCAGCCGTCAGTTGAGCATGTCTGGTAACAGAGACGGGAGCCGGAACCCTGGGGCATGCAACCGGAAGCCACGCGGGCCATGGTGCAGCCGCGAACGAAACTCATCACCGTGCCTGTAATAGGCCAACATGTGCATTGATTTAGCGGATTTTTGATACATATGGTATATAGGACTTTAACTATTAACACTTGCTATAAACATAGTGAACGAATCTTACACATGCTCCAGTCGCCTTTGTTATTGACGAGAAGTAATTACATTATTCAATGCAAATGCATACAAATACGTAAACGACGAATGTTAAGTAATGTACTCACACTATTTCAAATATTTTAATTCATTCAGAGGATAAATTCGTCTGAGAAAAATTGTCATTGCCTGTGTTATGCTTAACATTGTGACAATTTATAGATTCATATTAACGGGGTGCTGTACAGACCGTTGCTATTCAGATGTTTGGCTATCATGCAGTTGACCGGCCCTCCATCGGCGGCATCCCTCTGGCGACACGGTGTCGGCGTCGGCGCGCGCAGGACGCAACTTCCTGTGGCGCTGGACTCACATTGCGAGCACTTCAGAATACCATCAACACCTTTTTAAAATTTAAAGAGGTATAGTGTAAGTTTGCCATTGCGTCGTACGGGTTAACGATACATTTCTACAATTACAAGATCTTGTTTCAAACCCGGGACTCAGGTGGATCAGGCACGTACTATCATATCTAATGAATCTATGTTTTAAATGGCTGTATGGTTCCGTGCTTACATTCATGGCGTTTAAGTTTGTCATCAATACCCACTGAATAAGCCCATAAGACGAACACATTTGCCCTTTAGATTAACACTTTTGTCCCTAGCACTGGTTGGGTTATCCATTTTCTCGATTTATAACAATTAAAATAATCACAGTAACAGTCCTTTTATGAATTTATAAGAATATTAATTTGTCAAAAGTACCTTACACATATATACTCAACAGAGAAATATTAAAAACAACAAATAAATGCTCACCGAACCGTCGTTCACGTTACATGGAACGTTCAGTATATAACTAGAAAGCCAAAACTAACCTTAGCTTCAGCTGGAGAGAATCAAGCATAAGTATGAGCCTCGCTCTGTGAAAAAGGGGTTTAATGCATGTGCGTAAAGTGTCGTCCCAGATAAGCCTGTGCAGTCCGCACAGGCTAATCAAGGAAAACACTTTCAGCTTAAACTGGATTTTTGTCTAGAATAGTCTTTCTTTACAAGAAAAATATCATAAAAGCGGAAAGTGTCGTCCCTGATTAGATTGTGCGGACTACACAGGCTAATCTGGGATGACACTTTACGCACATGCAGTAAACCTCCTTTTCAGAGAGCGAGGCTCATATATATATATCTGTATGAATGATGTTACCTGGCGATATGATGGCCTGAAGAAACAGTAGTATCCGGAATGACATATGCCTGAACGAATATCTATCTCTCACGCACATTATTTCTCATGACGATCTTTCAAAATCCGGAGATGCATATTCAAACTACTATCAGAAAGTTTGTTCCCCCCAAGTGTTGCAATAATAGCCAATTTACGCGATGTACAAGGCCTTGTTTCCAGTGCCCAATACATGGTCAGAATCTAAATACACACTAGAGCTAAAACATTAACAGTAGACAGAAAAGAAATTTGTGATACGCATTACTAAGTTGGATTACTGCCAATCGAATAAGATCATTTCTGCGCAACTTCTGTAAAAAAACAACAACAAATAAAATGTTCATCATCATACTCAAATATGCACAGTTCAGTACATAATGTTCCTTGGCGTAATGAAATAATTGTTTTTCTTGTTTCGTGTTAGTTAGTTTGTTTTTCAGCCGTTTTGTACCAGCACAAATTGCACATGCTCGAGCCTCCATATTGATATATATTTGGTTTAAAATTAAGTTACTGTTGGATATGTATATGTGCATAGATTGAACAATCTTTAAGGGAAATTATTTGTAGAAATCCGCGTTGACACCAACTCTGTATCATATGACATAAGGTAAACGAAATCTACGCTGATCCACTGTACCGTCAAACTTCAAGGTTTCTGATATGCCGCTGTTAATCGTTATCGCATAGACGGAAGCAAATGTCTTCATCATGTTCTCGTTTTCGTCGGTTTTCCTTACGGACAATGTCGATTGATGGGCGAACATTAATGAGAACCATGTAAAATATATCGTACAATAACATCGCATAGCACTTTCTCTGGGCGAACATTAATGAGTACCATGTAAAATATATCGTACAATAACATCGCATAGCACTTTCTCTGGCAAATTCTGACATGCATCCAAATATAAATGCATGGTTATAAATACACATCCATTGAATGGCAAAACAAGACATAATATTTTATTTCGTTTTCGAATTAGAAAAAGCAAGGTAAGCGTTCAAATCGAGCATGGAACTGTTTATACCCGCCAACACAAACTGGTCTTATGCATGATCTGTATCACGGTAGAACATCGCGCGAATACAAGCGTGCTATATACTTTTATGTAATTAATTAGAAAATTGCTAAAGGTGCAACGTCTGCACATGCCTGTTTCTACTACAAGTATTCACGTGAAACTCCACACATGTGTTCGAGTTTGTTCTGTCAGGTCACTGACCAAGTTCCATAACTCTGACCTGCAATTAAGCAGAGTTATGCCATTTTTTTATACTAAGAAAATTGGTTAAGGTAAATGTGAAATATCTCCATATCACAGTTTATACTACATGTAATAAATAGAAACAAGGAAAGACATACACAAGTAATGCTTTCAGCTTAACCACGTGTAATGAGTGCTTATTTTCATTGGTATAAATACAAACGAAAATAGTTCAAAACGCATATTGTGTGTTGTTAAACCAAACAAAGGTTTTAACTGAATGTATAAATACGAATAAACATATTTAATGTGTTCGCATGCAAAGACAGATTGCCAAATATAAAATCCTCTTGATATGATAGCGATTTGTCGCTAATATGGGCAATCTGAAAGACGTCATAGTAACTAATCTCTGTACTTTACTTCTGCAATTAAGTTAGACCCCGTTCGAGACCGTACGTTAACCCATTTATGCCTAGCGTCTAGAAAAAAAGCCTTGGCAAACAGCGTAGACCCAGATGAGACGCCGCGTCTCATCAGGGTCTGCGCTGTTTGCTTAAAGGAATTTCTGTAAGAAATATTCTAAATGTAGAAATAAATATACTAGACATCCCTAATTTTGGGAATAAATTGAACCAATTGAGAAGGATGGGAGAGTCCACTAGGCATAAATGGGTTAATCACTATATGGACAATAATTTATTTGTGGAGGTTATACGATATATTCATATAATAAATAAGTTACCAAACCTTGCTAAAATGGATATACAATAAAAAGCGTTTTTTTACAAAGTAAATACAAAATAAATATTTATGTGAATGTTCCAGGGTATGAATCAATAATATATAAAGTTGTTTACACAATTCTGCATATTTTCGATTGGAGAAGAATGTTTTTGTATTTTTAAGATAATTTTCATTTTTTGTTGACGAAAATGTCTCATGGTAATCGTCACGTCATGGCTCTGTTCTTCATCATCATTTAGTGAAATGATTAATCTGCCCATCACAACTAATTTGCCCTGGTTCACAACCCGGGTTCTCGCACAAAACAGCTTCGGCATTCACACTCGCACTCAAACATACATAAACGCACACATCACACACACATACACATTTAAACATCCCACACTCGCGTACCCACATATAAACGCATGTATACATCTGCATGCACACATGCACACATGCACACACGCACACACGCAGGTATCGCCCACTTACCACGTGGTCGTACGTCCAAGTGTTCGTGTGGTTTACACTTTTCAAATAAATAATGTTATTTGCGACTTCGTGGGATACATCAGCCATGTGATACATACTTCCTGTTCGACTTCTTCAATACTACTACTACCATATACAGCTCCGTTATTTTTGGCTTCATATGACTTATCATCAAGAAATATGTCTATGTTATAGTTTCATTTTTCCTTCAAACATACTATGACTGCTCAAAACGATATTGTTGCGGGTAGCTTTATCTATTTCTATGTGCCCTCCATAACATACATTTCTCGCATCATAATACAATCTATGATGTTAACACAGCCACGAAAGATCCCCTCGCCTCTTAAGGTTTAATGGAGTTTAGCTTAGAACAGACTTCTTTTAAACGAACAATTCCATGAAAGCGGAAAGCGGATTTCACAGCTTATCTGGAATGATACTTTACGCAAATGCATTAAGCTCCGTTTTCCCAGAGCGCGGCTCTTGTACTTTGCGACTCGTAACTTCCCTTCCGAGTGTTCGAGCACGTGTCACCGATGTAAACATAACGTACTTTTTGGCGTTGCTTATCGGGTGTTACACAACGATATTCTTTTGTACATACAACAATCTGTGCGATCGTGTATGTTTTTACAGCACATTTTAAGATGATGTTTGTGTTAAACTTATTTACAGACTGATGAAACTAATCAAGCATGTTTGTCAGAGTAAACAAAAAATGTAGTTCATAAATTGTATATTATTGATTGATTTTTGTATGGTAAAAGGACACATACAGGAATATGTGACGCGTTCTGAGAAAACTGGGCAAAATGCATGTGCGTTAAGTGTCATCCCAGATTAGCCTGTACAGTCCGCACAGGCTAATCTGGGATGACAATTTAGGCACAAGCATTATGCCCAGTTTTCTCAGAACACGACACATATATGTACACAGATGATTTTAAACGCCAAAGATTTTAATCCAGTTAATCACGAGCTCGAGTCACGCCGATGTCAGGGCATTTTTGTAAATGTTTCATTCATGATGAATTTCGTTTTGTTAAGTTCAGCTTCCATAGACTGTACAGTTAATATAGTATAATAACATTTATCAAATTCTGTGAATAGAGTGGACTATGTTTTACTTTGTTAATATTTGAGTATATGGTAAATGAAACGCGATTGAAAACGCATTCATGTGTACTGTTACAATGTCGTTCACGTGCATATTGCACTACGTAACATGCCCTTATCTCACAAAACAAACATGCATATTTCTGACAATTATTTTAAAGCAAAGTTTGTATGATCAAAGAACGAGATTTATTTTATTTAAACGACCAGTTTTTTACTTGACAAACAACTACTGGTTCATTATTCATTAAACGGTTAAAGGTCGTCTCAACTCTATTCATTTCGAATCAGATATATTTTTGATATTGCTGAACAGATTCAATACATCGATAGATTTCAATGGCTGTGTTAAAATATTTGCGGTATAATGAATTGCACGTTATTATTAATAGGATTGCTTCGACGATTTGTGTTTATAAATAATAGCTTTACGTCTTACATACATAAATGGTGTCTTTTTTATCGATTTCAAAACAGTTTGAATAAGATCTAAACATTTTGAAAGTGCTCAACGTTGCGGACCATGAATTCTATTAAATGTTAGCCGATTTGGGCGATTCATTTTCATATATTTGGATTACGCTTGAAAGAGTGAGGACAACCGATCGTCAGGACTTTAATAAATGAATAGCACCGAGTATGGTTACTTAATGAAAATGGAGGATAGTAAACAACATAACATGTAGATTACTTTCTATCAATATGTTTAGAAGCGACATATAAGTGCTGTGCATTGTTTTCATTTCCTGATTGACACGTGCCAAAGATACCATGCCACCGAAGTCAGCGGCGCCGGCAAAATCTGTGAAAAGTTCAATCCTTAGCTCGAGCGGGAAGAATAAGAAAGACAAATTCCCCGTGTCGCAGGTGGATTATACTCAACCTCTAATTTTGAAAAATTCTAAAGTGTCATTCGGTGAAAAACTGGTAAATGTTAAGACAGAGCATAAGGAGAGAATAGAGGACTTGATAATGGAGCTAGGCGTGGTCAAACGTGAGAATGAACGACTGAGGAGGCAACAGGAAGATACGTTCGGAGTGACAGCTGATAGCGTTGAGCGAATGAAGAAGGAGCTAGAACGAGCGAGGACCACACGGATGTTCTTACTCGAGGACATTGAAGTGCGCAAGGGTAAAAGCGAAAAGATGGAAGCGGACATTTTCGAACTGAACATGAAGCTCGAGTCGTTTAATAAGAAACTGAACGAGTACAATCAAATGCGCGAGGAGTGGATGAACACGAGCGAGAAATTTCAGAAGACAGAGGAAAAATGCGACAAACTTACAAAAGTAAACAAGAATCTACGAATGTTGCTATTAAAGCATAACATCGATCCAAAGTCCGTAGATTTTGATAATGGTCGCAGCAAGAAGAGTGCCGCCAGTGACAAGGGGCCGGTCCGATCAATTCTAAAGCACCAGGGATCAAAGCGGAAGCCGGACGCTCACACGCAGTCGCACATCAACACCATCACCGGACACCCTCCAAAAGGCACGCGTAGCTTAGGAGACAATCGTCAGGATCCGACGGAAGTGGTGGACGATGAGTTGAAGCGACACGCGAGTTTAACGAGCAGAAAGGCTCTCGGGCGCGGTCCCCCCTCTTATCTTGGCTACTACACAGACATACACCACAGCCGGGTGACGGGGAAATCCAAGGTGGACACCGTTCATCTACCGAAACTCGTTGTGGCTTAATGTGGTCCTCGTCTATTTTTTCAGCTATTACATTTGAACTTGGTTGCCATGTATACTTATTTCTTATTTAAAAAAGGCTAACTCTTTAATCGCGATTGAGAGCATGGCAATTTGGTATATACAGTGTCATTATTACAGCGTTTTGAAAATATTTTAAAACCTTTTTATTGTAAATTACCATATTTAAGTCATTTATTTTCTGAGTTATTATTATGTTGACAACTTTTACAACTGTTAACACTTACTACGACACAAAAAAATGTTGATTGTTTGTTGAATATAATTGTATGTGTGTATATAAATTGTTTTATTTGCCGTTATATAACGGTTTTGTGATACATGATGTGATGTAATTGTTACAGATAAACATTAAGATAATTTTATGTTGTGTCTTTATTCAAATCATTTAAACTTGTTTCCAGAATAATTTAATGAAGTTATACAGTTTTAAATTGATTATTTAAGATGTATTATCGATGAATTGAATACACCAATTAAGTATAAAATGAAATAATTGAAATTTTTACTGTTGGCAAAGACACAACATTTGAGTAAAAAAATAAATATTAAATTATTGAAAACACTAATAGAGAACGACCTGGTATTCAAAACAAATAATATCCCTAGATTCATTTGAGACGCGTTCTGTGAAAATGGGACTTAATTCATGTGCGAATTTAATTGCGAATTGCCATTTTAATTGAGCCTCGCTGTGGGGAAAACCGGGCCTAATGCATGTGCGTAAAGTGTCTTCCCAGATTAGCCTGTGCAATCCTCACAGGATTATCAGGGACGTCACTTTCCTCCTATACAGAATTTTTGTTTAGAAGAGACTTCCATTAAACAAAGAAATTCCATATAAGAGGAAAGTGTCGACATAAGATATAGCGCAAATGCATAAGATGTAGCGCAAAATGCAAAGATTCATCTTTCTTTGCGTTATTAAAATATGGTGTTTGTGTTCATAGTTTCTAAAAACACTAAGGCACAAATGCAATATTTTAGAGGCAAACGTCACTAGCAAACAAGCAGGTCGCCGTGGAGTTATGGATATGGTGTTCGCCTAGCGACCGGGAGATCACCGGTTCGATCCCCACAGTGGGAGCGTTCTTACTGGTTCGAGGCCCTAGAAACGGACTCGAGAGCGTTTCAATAACCCTGAGGCTTTCAATGCAATAGGTTTAAACTAAAATTAACAAGCAAATAATGCATGTTCAGAAGAGTAATCTTTACATTATTGGAGCAATACTCGTCCGAGGACGTGCAAATGCATGGTGATATACCGTCGTAAAAATAAAAAAGGTCGTGCTAACGAGCATTCAGTACAAAATTGAATTGGCTAAAGAACGAAGTCAATGTAAAACTAGGTAACTTCAGCAGTGATTATAGGTGATGTTGCTAGTTTGGGTTTGTTTATAGTTTCACTTGTTTTCTTTTATATAAAAGAAAATATTACTTAGTAGGAAGTATTATTACGACACTACCAAGCTTGAGCTGTTTGTTTTGGTTTTCATTTTCCGAATGACAAAGACACTTTCAGACTTGAGTAAGTGCAGAAATAAGGGAAAAATTACATCACTACATTCTAATGAAACGTCTGGAGTCCGTTTCCAGGGTAGAACCAGTGTTTGGTGTATTTTGGGGGAGATCTAAAGAACGTTCATTAGTTGGGATCGAACTGTGGTTACCGCGTCTTTGTGGTTTGGATAAAAAACGACGTTGCCAGTAACCGCCCTATTACCGATGTAATTTTTAACCCATCTCTAATTATTACACAAACAACACTTGTAAAGCTCCTAGCGTTCTCTAATCAATGTCTGCTACTCGTAAGATCTGTCTAGTTTGCACTTCAAGCATTATTGGAGCTTTGTTTCTAATAATACTCGGGAAATTAAAATAAAGCCCACAAAAAAGATTTGTTATACGTGCAAAAACTGTATATGCATATACGTGCAATTGCAGAGCATGTGAACATTTTGACCGACATATGCTAGCATAGGCGACCCCAACATTGATGTATAACAGTACAAAACCAAACCTGATACACCGAACATTCATTTTCATGCACAACTTACATGAATCTCAACCTTAACATTAATTTGGCAAATTACTGAGTTTGCTGTGAAAGCAATATTCCTTGGTTAATATTATATAGTTATTTAGGCAATACATACCTCTTCATAGCTCGACAGTATTCATGGATGGACTCTTGTCTAAGGGGAAGAATATGTTTCCTATTTTTTTTTAAAGGATATTCCTTCTTGTCCAACTTGTAGCAGATTTAAAGGAGCAAAATAATTAATATGTTCGTCGGGGCTTTTTTTTGCATCGCGGTCATGGATTATTGGATCCTGATGTCAGCAAACAGTTCAAACATCATACGAAACTGTGGTCTCAGGTCTTTAAACACTATGTTATCCAATATTACTGTTTGTTTGCTACTTTTTACTAATGTATACACGTGCCTCTTAAGATCTACTCTTTGACAGTACATGTACTTCTTTTCCAGCAAGTGTATTTTTGTCAATGCGTTGTTTGCAACCTGTACCCGGTCAAATTATGGGGATTATCCAAAATCACACACACGAGGGATTGCTTAAAACAATAAATAAACACGTTTTAATCGTATAACGCTCCTGAGAAACGTGTTTTGTATATAACTAAAAACCATCATAACTCGAAAACCATTTATTGTAAAAAATAGCACTTGCCTTAAAAGCTAGTAAGTTTTGTAAAACTACTAACATTGACCATTTAATAGTTCAATGAGTAAATGAAGATATTTGAAATAAATTGTATAGTTTGTGAAAATGATCGACGCAAAAAGGACAATGTGATCACCGGTTGGTTAATATAACAACATGTTACGGCTAATTTATAGGACACTGTATTATAAGTATGTATGCTTCTGACGTTTGCCTCTACAATTTGAATTTTGTTACGAAGGTTTCTCAAACACTTTACACATATGGGTCGTGTTCTGAGAAAACTGGGCAAAATGTATGTGCGTAAAGTGTCATCCCAGATTAGCTGCGCATTCCGCACACGCTAATCAGGGACGACACTTTCCGCCTAAATTGGATTTTTTGCTAAGAAGAGACTTCATTTAAACGAAAAATGTCATAACAGCGGAAAGTGTCGTCCCTGATTAGCCTGTGCGGACTGCACAAGCTAATCTGGGATGACACTTTACGCATATGCATTTTGTCCACTTTTCTCAGAACACGACACATATCTGCAATGACTTTTGGGTTGACGTGAAACGTTTTTCACAGATCCAACTTCCTACAAAAATATTAAATGGACAATCTTGTACGTAATGAAAACAAGCTGGCACATAGACAGTTATCATACATATCTTAACATACAAATTAAGAAATAATTTTCTTATACAATGTTTTGTAGTTCTTAAGCGTTTGAATTAAAACACGAGGGCTAAAGTCTCAATAGATTACAATATATTAACGACAAAGAATTGTTTGTAAACGGATGGCTACCATGGGTTTATATGAGCCTCACTCTGTGAAAATGGGGTTTAATGAACGTGCGTAAAGTATCGTACCAGATTAGCCTGTGCAGTCCGCACATGCTCATCAGAGACAACACTTTCCGCCTAAACTGGATTTTGGTCAACAAGAGTCTTTATTTAAACGAAAAATACAAAATAACGGAAAGTGTCGTCCCTGATTAGCCTGTGCAGACTGCACAGGCTAATCTGGGACGGCACTTTACGCACATGCATTAAACCCCCTGTTTACAGAGCGCGCCTCATATTCATTTGTGCTGCGGTTCGGATCTTCTCTCTGAGTTTTCAATGGGTAGTTATGTTTATTTTTTTTAAATTTATCTATATGAAGTCTAGCGTGCATCATGAAAGCAACCAGACTAAACAACATAAATCCTGACGGACGCGTCATAGAGCATATTTTACAATTTGTTTCCATTATAATGTCGAGGAATATATACGTTACTGAAATATCATATATGACTATACTCGTAATTAATCTAATTATGTTAAAGTAAGTTCGCAGTTAAAAGGAGATGCCTTCTTATTAACAAAACAATGAAAGAAGGGAGACAAGCATGTTAATTTCCCATTGATCGTTAATGTTGTTAACCTTCTTGATCTTGTATTCTCATGTGCCACGCTTTGCAAAACTAGACAGAATGAGATGTGAACATAACAATCTAACAAATGCTTACAACATTTGTGTATATACCGCTTAAGACAAATTTGAAACGGACCGCATCTGCAATCAACATATATCAAAACTATTTCTTATAGCGAGGAGGGAATGAATATCTTGTAACATGAAACGCCCCGAGTTTCAATACAAAAGCTTTCCGTTTTATTTAATCATTGTGCAGAACCTGAATTCTATTGTTTGTTGACCGAAGATTGTATACAGTTGCCAACTACATTTAGCACTTGTCCTAATAAAATAAGCTTTTATTGATTTAATATAAACCATTTTGAAATTCAATGTCATACTTCCGTTCGAATACACGATAAACATGGGCATTAATTAGAGAAGATACGCAATAATAGTAATATGGCGCCAAAGAAAGTTAAGATAAATACTGGAAATGTATCAGACCGGACTGATGGAAAGTCGACAAAATCGGCCAAGAGTGTGAAGAGTGTTAAAAGCGTTAAAAGCAAAGCGGATACCGTTAAGGACATAAACCCGATCCAACGGTCGAGTGTTTCAGTTGGTCGAGCAGGAGATTTACGGAAGCAGAGAGATGTGTTCTCGATGCAAATAGAAAAGGAGAGACGAGAGCAAGAAGAAGATATAACGAGACTATTGCAGCAAATAACAAATTACAGAAAAGATAATGATAAACTTATTCGGCAACAGCAAGCTAAATACGGGTTGACATTGGACACTTTCAAGCAGGTGCAAGAAGATTTGGATCACTCGCGATCAACAAATGATGAACTGTACAGACACATGGAATCGAGAAAAGAAGAGTGTGATAAGCTTCAAATCGAAATGGACACGGTTATACAAAAGATAAACGATGCAATGCTCATGACAGCGGATCTGCAGCGCGAGAAACGTCTCTTTGAAAAGGAGAGTTCAATAGTGGCGCAAAATGAAATTAAGATTTTAAAACTAACCAAATCTAACAAAGAACTGCGACAGCTTTTGATTCAGAACCGGATAAATCCCACAGCGGACGCCTCGCTGATAAAAGCGCGCTCTACCAGTCCTCGGGGACACAGTCAGGACTACATCGGTCACCTGCCTCCCCCATCACAGTTCAAAAAGAGATACAGCAAGGACAACTTGATGAGCTTCAAGACGGAAACGGAGCTGAGACCACTGCGGCGCCCGCCCAACAGAAGGCTACTGCGACGCGCACGGTCTCTTAACAACGGGACGAAAGAGTTCGTGAGTGCCAGAGAGTTCTTCACAAAAAAAAGAGATGACTCGAAGCGCTGGACGCGGATCATAGAAGTGTTCGTGTGACATTTATGATTAAAATGGGCCATTTATTTGTTAGCTCGAATACTAAGAAAAAGAAACGTTTGTCGAGATATTTATTAATACAATTCGGATTATGTTAATACATAGATGAAGTTATTTTTTATGGTAACTATCAGTTGTAAAATTACGTTCACTCATACTGCAGTACCCGAAAATTAAATGTGTTGTTCTTACTTACATTTGTTGATTTGTTGTTTCTATCCGTATTTTCTTTTTTCGGAGGCAGCATAGGTAATGTTGTTTCGCGAAGATTAACACGTTGTAATTTGTATAAGTGTCTTCGTTAACTTTAAAAATGGTGTAACGCTCGAATAAACATGAAATAATGTCTCGACTAAGGATAATGTTTGCAAAACAAACATAAACATAAAAATGTTCGGAAACAAACAATCAAAATGTTCAAACAATACTTGATATAAATGATAAGGTATTTTTTTTTTATTAATAAACAGTTCATATTTATTTTCGGTGTCTTAGTTTACAACGGAATGTAGATCCCATTCGGGATTTTTGTATGATGAAGTCAGGCAAATATATTTCGTCGAATAGTCGCCAAATAAACCGGTAATCGCATGATGTCAGATAAAATAAATATGTATAAGCCTCGCTCGGGGAAAACGTGGCTTAATGCACGTACGTAACGTATCGTCCCAGGTTAGCCTGTGTAGTCCGCACATTAAAACGGTAAAACGGATCTTAAAGTGTGTGCGTCCGCACAGGCTTATCAGAGACGACATTTTCCGCTTTATTGAATAAGTCTAGGCGGCAAGTGTCGTCCCTGATTAACCTGTCCGGACGCACATGCATTAAGCCCCGTTTTCCCAGAGCAAGGCTCATAGATAATCGATGTTTAGAAAATACGGCTAGTTTTCAATAACAAAAAAATATTTATGGTTTTACACAATTAAGTCACTTTGATTCAAAATACGTATGCGACTTTTTTAATCACTTTATTTTGCATGTTTGTATTTGTGTTGACTTTGCTTCAAAAACGTGTAATATACAGCTTAAAGGAACAATTATAAACAGAAGCGTAAACCAATAGTTTGTTGCAAATCACGACCCGTTATGTATGTATACATTAAATGTCTTGTTTAAACAGACATCCAATATTTACAAGATCAAATGATATAAAACAAATATGTCGATAACTAATAAAATAAACAATTCATTAAACCTACACAAACAGACCCAAACATTCTTTGTAGCAAATGTCAATTTTGGATTTATTTCCTTAGGCGACACATTCAGTGCCATACAATCCGGCTTAACTTGATCACATTAACAAACAGGGCAATGTGAAATACCTAAACTTTGTTTAAACAATAGGTCTTTCTTAATATGAATGGTACACAGGCGATTCTGTTTCAATGTCTTCAATGAACCAGTTGACTGCTCCGGTGTTCGTTTTCATATTTTCATTTTAACCCTTTTAATAGGACACCGTAACTCAACACGCTACACGAAGCAGATATCGACCGTGCATCAGTTAATTATTTAAGCGATCGACGATATATTGTCATCGTTAGGCGATTGTCGATGAAATGGAAATTTCAGTTGCATGTGTGGATTTCAAATAGTTTGCTTATTGCGAGATTAAATTGGATTTCATTGCGATGTGTATGTGAACAAAATGGGAGATAAGAAAAGGCATAGTAATGAGCGAAATGTAAAATGCTCTGCACCAGGACGCAACAGAAAATCTGTTAGATTTACTGGAAGTGATGAACACGAAAAGTCGATTATAGAGAATGGCGATGTGCTTCATCTTTCACTAGAGTTACAGATGATGAAAATGAAAAACGATAGGTTAATACACGAACAAGGTGTTAAACACGGAACTACCGTGGACATGACAGAAACACTTTTGAAGAACATTTTTAAGGCAAAAGAGAATAATGCACTGCTGTTAGCCGAAATTGAAAAAAGCAAAATAAAATTCGAAAATCTCCACGGCGAAATGAATGAGTTACGGACAGAATTCGCTAAAAGCAAGAAAGAATTAACTGCTATTCGGAATGCAAATGACATCTGTTGCGAAACCAATGAACTACTAGTCCGTTCGGAAATCAGAAGTAAACGAATACAAAAACTCAACACACATTTGCGTGCTTCTTTAGAAAGTAACTCGTGTAAATCGAGCAGTGTTCGATTAAGTAGGTCAGCACCCAGTACCCCCAGAAATAAAGCGTCTAGAGCTAGAAGACCAATCAATGCAGTGCCTGTCAGGGACAGGTTGTCGCCTAAGAAAATCGAGTGGACAATGTAACATTGACTACCAGTCTGTAGCCATATTGGGACAGATACTCGTCAATCATGTCATCCTATTATTGCGTGTGTGGGAAGTAGATTTTTAACGAGTGCGCAGGGATTTTTCCAATAGGACTATCGTCCTCAGAATGCTTGTTTGTTGGGTTCTGGGCATAGTGCGAGATACAAGAGACAGGCTACGCTGGTGGTTATTTTTATCCAATCGATTCACACAGAATCCTTGAACAGAAAAAAACTGTGCAAACATAAAGGTGCGATCGATTTCATTCTTAAAAGTTGAAATACATTGTCATTTGCCAAGACGATCTGATCACCGATCTGAAATGTGTTCTCATTTACCAAATAACAAATCATGCAACCCAAGCGTGTAAGTCATATAGGACATTAAATAATAGTGAATATTTATAAAGTTGATTGTGATTGCTTGTGTAGCATTTTATTCCGACATGCAATTTCAGAAAACGGCTTTGAATAAAAAAAATATACCCAATAGCAAGTAATGGAAATTAATATATTGTTGTACAACATTAATGTGTTAGTTATTATTTTATAAAGTGTGTATATTCGATTTCACGACGAGTAAAATAAAATATCACAATAAATGGTACCAGCATACCTATGAAATAAGAGTTTTAAACAAATTAATAAATTAATTAATTAATGTAAATAATTAATTAATTCGTTTCCGCACACAAAACCCATTCATGCATAAAAAGCGCTGATGGGAAGTCAAAATGTATCGACGTAGTGCTGAGATTAACATGGTGGTTATGCATTTCAAAATTTGCTTTATGACTCCATTCACAGATGTATGAATGTATAAAATTTGACCACAGGGACATGATTTGAAAAAAAGTAGAGGACCACTATACCATGTTTCATCCCAATTACGAAACGTTTGGATTTGTGGTTCGAAATGAGATTGTTTTAATATTAAGTCTGCATAAACCATGTAATTATTGTAATTAACCATGTAATTATTGTAATAAACATGTAATCAACATGCAATTCATGCAATTAATATCATTACCAAGTTTCATTCAATTTAGCCAATCGTTTCAGTATGAGAATTATTTAAAAAAATTAAACAAACGCTCGCCAGACTGTGGTGTAGCGTAAACTGGACACGCCTACAGCCACGACACGCGCCTGAATGAATATCTCTACGATAGCAGGCAGTTAGTATTATATGCGCGTATAGATGTGAATAAAACGGTGTTAACTTCAATGATGTTGAGCGTAAGTTTAGTTCCTTAAATGTTGTACTTTCAATTGTGTAACATGAACGCAGTTTTCTTTTTGAAAAACACCGCTTCCAATGGATTGCGATAACTTTATCCGACACTGTTTTGTCCATTGAGTAAGCAGACTATTCCCTTCCCGCTGTGAAACGGACAACAGCACCATAAAGAACAAAAATATCAAAACAACAACAACACAACAACAACAAGAACAACAAAACAACAGTAAATTCTACATTTCAATACATAAATAAATAACATATCTACTACAGCGTCACCATACACAAACGACAACAACAACAACATCATCAAGAACAACAACTTCTACTACTACTATTACTATGTCTACTTCTTTTCAAACTAATTCTATCCCTACAGCTGTCATTTCATCCACTGCAAGTGCGACAACTGAAACTTCCTCTACCACTACTTCTGGTATTGATTATGCCGCTAGCTAGAATTAAATAACCCAAGTAGACTGTTAATAACGTTTATTATAAGCTAAATAAACTCCAGTTGAATAAAAGCTTGCCAAATATTGCGATATCGCTTTGTTTGAAACACGATCGCTTTATTGACTATGGTCACACAGATTATTGATAGCTCACGCATAGCCATTTGCTTAACAAAAACAATAGACGTACAATCTGTGACTGATTTTGTTTTCATAAACCCGGGGACTTTAATAAATGTATATACATACCATGGACTTATGATTTTCTTGAAAGGCCTTTGGCAAAGTATCAACACTAGTTTAGCAAAACAATATTAAAAATACAAGTACATAACGGGTTGGATAATTGCGTTAACATGCCAGCGTCTGGGAAGAACGATAAAGGGAAGCAATCGGCTTCAAAATCTGCCAAATCCAGACCGAATGCCTCGGCCAAGGACAGCAGAAGGCCTGTGGAAAAAGGGATTGCGCCTTCCTCTACCCGGGATCCCACAAAACCGCAGGTGAATAAGGAGCTGCAACAGAGGAACAAGATTGTAGTGTTTCAAACGGAGCTGGACATAAAACAAGAAGAGAATCAACGTGAAGTGAATGAAACACTTGGGAAAATTCATTTGGTTAGAAAGGAAAATGATCGAATTCAGAGACGACAAATCCATGAGTATGGGATGACATTAGATACGCTTGAGGAATTAACAGCTAATATTGAAGCGGTAAAGATACAAAATGATACTTTGTATCAAAATATGGAACAGGCCAAAACATTACATGATAAGTTAGAAATTGAATTAAAAGAAACGAAACAACGATATGAAAACACCCTGGGGAAAATGGAACATTTCACTAAAGACCAAACAGTTTGGGACAATACAAAAGAACAATATCGTAAAGCGGAAGAACGATGCGAAGAGCTCAGAAAGAACAACAAAAAGCTGAAATACATTCTGCTGAAACACCACATCGATCCAAGAACTGACGTGCGTGAATTTAGTCGCGAACCGGATAAAGATTCCGTGGTAACGATCCAGACCCATCGTTCCGACCCTTCACCGAAACGGAAGTTGACGGTTAAGAGCAGATACCTGACCGTCGGTGACGTCGACGTTTTGCGTGAAATCAACCGTGAAGAACGTCGCCGTGGATATGGCGTCGTGGACAGGACGTTCGACCAGGTCAGCCCGGCGTACCTGGGGTTTTATGTTAAGCAGCGGGAGGTCAAGAAGGAGCTGGTGGAGTATTTCCGGCCTGGGCAGACCTTTCCGAGGATTTTGGCGAAACAGTGACATTTTGGAATTAACTTTGTACGTTTTGTTTTGATATTGAGTTTAAACTATTCATTAATATGTTTTTAAGTGTAAGCATAAACCTGATGTTGTCGAATTGCAAAATACATCGTATTAGATCTAGTATGTACTACAAAATGCATACGAAGTTCATTATTAGTTTTCAGTTTGTAATTTAAAATGCCGGTTGATGTAAGAGCTGCGACTGATTAAATGGAGTTTACTTAAAAATGTGTTTATATTTTAATTGTGTATGTCACCAAAGAAGACACTAATACAATGACAACGTCACATTTCTATTTACATTCTACGTGCAGTTCGGGTTGATTTGATAAATACTATTTACGAATATCAACAAAATATTTGTGCCTCGCTCTGTGAAAAGGGGGTTTAATGCATGTGCGTAAAGTGTCGTCCAAAATTAGCCTATGCGGTCCAGACAGGCTAATCAGGGACGAAACTTTCTGCCTAAACTGGATTTTCGTCAAGAAAAGTCTTTCTTTAAACGTAAAATACAATAAAAGCGGACAGTTTCGTCCTTTATTAGCCTGTGCGGATTGCACAGGCTAATCTGGGACGACACGTTACCTACATGCTTTAAACTCCCTTTTAACAGAGCGCGACTCATATATATCTGACTACAGAATAAACCTATCTGTATCAAGATAGTTAGCTACACATGACTTAACTTACTTTGCGAAATGCACCGCAACAGATATGCTCAGTTGGCAGAGCTCTGGTGTGTCAATTCATGAGTTCCGGTCTGAGCATTTAATTGTGATGTGATTCTTAGCCCATGCTGTTCCCTAACTCCGATATATCGTAAAAGATAGTGTCACAGTTATTTACGTAAGTGTGGTAACTCAGAACTGGTTAACACGTTGATAGGTAAAGCTTATTTTGGAAGGGATGAAGTTTAACTGCCTGTCTTGATATAACTGAAATGGTGTTTATATCCATAAGATAAACACAATGCAAAATAACCAACAAAACAAACACATCTTAAATTATTAACAGTGCAAAGTTTGAATTTCGTTTAATCACGATTATTATTAAAGTCTTCGCAATTAAAGGGCAACTTGTTGAGTCCATTTCCCAGTATCACGAGCATTCTCTATTTTTGAACTCAGAAGATGAGATTTGAGTTTCCACTCAACTGAGTATTGAAAATGTCGATCAGCGCATTAATAATCACAAATATCACCTGCTAGAATATGTACATATCACTCCTCCAACTCATGGTTGAACCTGACTAAAAACTAAAGAACAACAACTTTTGAGAACACCAACTTCAGAAAATGATCAAACTCGTATCCAAAATTGAGAAAAAAATCAAAGTTGAGTCATTAAATTGACTTAAGTATGCTTGTGAAACTAGGCCCTTAACCGACTGCTTTCTTGTAGATTTCGTTCTATAGCAGTTAGTTTTATCTATCGACATTAAACCACTAATAAGTGTAACATTAATATTATACATTATATATCTGAGCCGTGCTCTGGGAAAACGGGGTTTGATGCAGTACGCACAGGTTAATCAGGGACGAAACTTTTCGCCTAATCTGGATTTTCGTTCGTCTATAAAAGAAGAAAGTTTCATCCCTGATTAGCATCTGTGTGATAGTTTGGCTAGAATGTTCTACTATAGCTATTAAAGAACACAGCATTCAAGTTTGCAGCCATACAAATGAATATACGCAATATGGTTTTAACAATACTGCCTTTACAAACTTCCGTCTAAATCACAACCAGTTGTGTTTCATTGGCGTTCCAATACAATAAGAATTGAATGATATTGTAGATTGTCATACAGCACATTGGTCATTAATTGTAGAAAGATACATAGATGGAAACGTAATTGGCTTTGCTTTCAGGTACAAGAATCTCTCCAATGTCCTGAAGTTGCCGCATTCCCGGTTCCTGATGATATATGTCCGGTTGTTAATTAATTTGGTTAGAAACTGGTCACGCTGCCTTCATTATATACGTTTCACCAAATTATTCGCACCGTATTTTCAAGTATGGCTGAAATGATAAATAACAGAGTAGATTACTAGTGTTATGTTAAATAAAATAATTATTTCATGACCACAGAATACATCCCACATGAAACTGAAAGGGTTGATGATTTAAACATATAAGTACAGAACATTCAAAAAAGCTAGGAAAACAGTACTATATGCCACGAACAAAATATTAGTTAATATACGTGTCGTTATACTTTTACATTAATGTATATGCATATTAATATTGCTAACATAATGTATTCAACTTGAATTGCAATCAAAATGATTAAAGGGACTTCTTCACAGATTTTGGCATGATTTGATGTTTGTCACTAAATGCGTTTAATTGATAAATATAAACAGCAGAACTAAAGAGCTCAAATATAAAAACAAGAATAAAAGTAAAAAAAAAGAGCAAAAGAAGTTAACCACACCAGGGCTCGAACCACTGACCCATGGAGTAAAAGCCAAGCGCCGAAACCACTCAGCCACCCGCACTCACGTGTGTGTATGTGTAATTCAGAGTTTATGTTCGGGTCGTCGTTAAGTCTTAACGACTTTATTATGTGCGGACCTGACCATCCGTCTTTACGTGGGTTGCCATTCATTTTATAATTTGTATAACCATCCTCGTGTAGTTACAAACTATAACGATAACAAAAGAAATCGATTTTTGTTATCGTTTCCCGTCTGAGACGCTTTATAATTTTATCAATTTCTAACGATGATTTTTCGTAATCGAAAGTGTATTTTCAGTATAAGTCTACGTCATTTGTGTTAATTTGCACATTGATGTACATTGTTCATTTATTTATTGAATCTGTGAAAAAAAGTTGAAAAATTCTCATTTTTATAAACTGTGAACAAGTCCCTTTAAGCTGTACAATACAATGACGAAAATAAACTTATTCAAACATTAAATAATATCTAATATTTCAATAATATAAAAGAATGACAACACAAAAATAGGATATTTTAAACGGATTTTCAGGGTATTGCCATAATTAAAATCAACATCATCTATAATACACTATTGAAATAACTACATCAAAGCCACACAAACACACCCACGCGGACATGTATGCGCAGACATTGTATACATTCATAGAATCCGAAAACAATCGCAGTTTAAAAAGATAATTATCAATGACAAAATAATTACACCAACACAAATGAATGAGTACATTTGATGTATAGTTTGACATCGACCTTTGAAGCGCCGTCGATCAACACATTCCGTTTGATAAAGTGGATGTCTTAAGTATTAACGTAGTAAGTGCTTAAATTATCCATTATAGCTAATTGGTTTGTGTTCATTAAACATCCATATTCGTTTCACAAACTAAAATTATCTATGCAAATTATTTAACCGAAATATTGACGCACAATATATCATTGGTAACGAACTTACACGCCTTTTACAGCATGTGAACTATGGTAGTTACAACAATCATATGGAATGTTCAACCCACAAGCTGATGTCCGTCTCTTAATGTTCGTACAGCTTCATTAATGTCGTTACTACCAATCTTCATGTTCAAGCGAACATGTAAACGGGGCAGATACTATCTAAATGCTAAACACTAATGTTCGTTTAATGTACATATTGATTCACTGTCATAGGACTTTTTCCTCGAAGCCTGATGTTCAATCAACAGCCGCTTGGTCAATAATACATGCCCTGTATACGGTGTGAAATTCAAATCACTGATTCAGAATAAACTACGACTGCTAATGTTCTTGCTTCATGTACGCTCACATTTCGGTAACACGTTTTCTGCGATGCTAGCTGTACGGATATATAGAGAAAAACAGGTTACTGCCTGATCTTTTTGTAATATATCAGTCAAGGCATAGACTAATATAACGGCGAAGCTTGTCGAGCTGTTATTTTATTCGTGCCGACCCTGATATATTACACAACGATCAGGCAGTAACCTGTTTTTCTGTTTATCATACCACTCACAAAACTCATCCCCTTTTTCAAGAAATAATTAAATATAAACGCTACGCCCGGTAGCCGCTACATTTGTTTAGCGCGTATGAATCGTTCTAAAAATAGAATTGTTCCTCAACACGCTAAGTAGCGCCATTCAAGGGAAGTTTATAACGCCGTAAAGTTTCTTTGCCTCTTTACTTTTAACATATTTTATTTCCAGATAATGACATTATACAAATATATACATTGGTCCATACATACAAAATGGAAAAAGGGTTAGACCTGAAGTTCTTCAACATTATCGGGGGTCCTTCCCTTGCGATAGTTTTAACATGTTGTAATGGTGACAGATTTACATAAAATATTAATCATGTCATTTACACAGTATACAATTGGGATCATAAATCTCAATAATTATATTTATTATATGATGACATCAGTACTACTAATAATAACAGTTGTTACCAAAAATAGTAATACAAATAGTAATAATAATAATTAAACAATAATATAATAATGATTTTAAAGAAAATATACATATAACTTATACAATAAAGGATATTAATAATGATAAGAATACATATAGTAATAAAGATAGTAATAAAGATAGTAATAAGTCCTGTCCAGCAAAATGGAAAAAAGTAGCTAAGCAATGAATCGCTTTGTCGTAATAATATATTTTTTAACTTCGTTTTTTCTCTTTGCCTCTTTAATACTGCAAAGAAACGTTAAGCAGCAATACTATATCACACAAAATAAATGCATATATTATACATTTTAAAAGGATCACTAAACTAGCTTTTGTAATATGTAAAGGCCAGTCGTTCATGTCTTCGCAGTGCGTCTACTCTTGTTATGAATGGACTGGTGCTTTCATTAGAAATTTGTTATAAACTGCGTGTTTTTTCCTACTGTAGCGGTTGTGTGTAAATATTTAGGTTCTGTACATTTAGAACAGCTCCAAAGAACATGCCATTTTTTAATTATTTATTTGACCAGGAAATTGTGATTGTGCAACTGCAGGGTGTTGAAAAAAATGTTCATTTAACGACATTTTGGACGTGTTGAGAGCAGAGGAATGGATAGGTAATTTTGTTCCTGAACGATTGAATTTGTTCATGACACAGATGGAGATAAGTCGCTAGTTGCAGTTGAACATGTTTACAACAGGTTTGAACATCTTTTCTGTGTTTTTTTCTTTCGGAAATTTCGCTGTTACTGATGATGGACTAAACTTTTTGGGTCATGTGATTTGCATGATTTTAGTAGATGCAATATTGAATCCATAATTTGTTTACTAAGTCAGTAAGTGTTTCTTGCATACTTATTACTGATATTTTTTGCCTTATCTAAACCGGCCTCGATTGCCATAGTTTTCAACATCTTTGCAAATTTACTTAGCCTTTGCACCAAGAACCACTTATCAGAACTCTCAAAGCTGTGTAAATGTGCAGACAATGACAATATGTTGTGTTAATTTATCATTAGGAAACAAGCCTAAAGCCGCTGCAGCCTTATTGGATGCCTAGATTGAAACACTGTTTGCGGACAACATTTGAGGTGCGATTACGATTATAATTTCTTTCATCAGAAATTGTTTTTGTTATGTTTTTAACAAAAAAAAAAAAAAAAACAATTTGAAAACATTTTAAATTGAATTCAATGCAAAAAATAAATAAAGCTAGTTATATTCAATGAAATCTTTTATTTCATTTTTTTTATTATGGAAACATGGATAATATTAATCTTTTTCTTGATTCTTTCAGAATTTTCTGCTATGCTTTCAGATAGTCACATGCGAGGGAAAATGATTGACCACTGCTGCACAATATCGAGTATGGGTACTTGGCGCTTTGAAGTTTCCTCTCAATTCTCTCCCACGATGCTATGTAGTGTGGCTGGCTCGTATTCATCGGTCTTGTGAATGCAGAGCAGATACGTGGAAAAATATTTATCGAGATGCTCAACTGATAAATTGTGGTATTTCCTGTCTTTTGCCTATCAGTACATCATATTTTTGGAATCGATTGACCACTGTAAGTGTTTTCCAGAGTGTTTTTGTGATCATGGTTATGTTCATTTTTTTTGTTTAAGTCATAATGTTCCAAAATGATTGAGATTTTAACTATTTAAACACATTTCCTGTGGCACAATTGACAAACTGTAACCGACGGAAACTGTACAGTTGCCTAAGAAATAACATATTATTTAAAATTATTATAATCAATACATATATTATTTAGTCGAAGTATTAATTGTATAACTATTGTGTTTTTAACATTATTTAATCAAAACAAATAACATTCAGTTTTACTAATTGTGTTACTATTGAATTTTATCATTTTTTAAACTTTGTTATTCTGATATTTAACTTCATTTTGTTTTTGTCTATTAATATTTGGTGCTGAAATTTTGAGATGACCTTTGACATTTGTAAGGTCTAAGTAATTTAATAAAAATTGAACGTGATATCTTAGTGTCAATGTAATTTAATTAGAATACATTTTAATATTAAACTGTTACATTAATCCAAAGATTTCTTTGGAAAATAAATACATACACAATGTATTCTGATTTAAAAAAAAACTATAATATCATATTTTTCCTTTCCCGAAAAAGCATGTATTTTATTTTTCTTTAATTGTAACTACAACTGATGAATGCGTTTTAAATGGAATGTCATCCGAAATAATTGCTGGTTAATCCCTAGTTCATATTGTTGATATGTTCTGTGGTTTTTGTGTTGTACTTATTTAATCTGAAACAAATAAACAATCAATCTCTGTTGTTCATGCATTTTACAAATCAATTACATTGTTTTGACTGATACTGTAGAGAACACCACCGGTTAATTAAGCATGAACTCCGTATCTATCTCTGACATATATAAATTCCTGACATATTGAATTAATATCAGGACAAAGACAGGTCCTGATAAATATGCAAACGCCCACTCTGGCGAAGTGGAAGAACACTTTTATTCTGCGGCTTTCACTGAGGTTATAAAGAGATCTTAATATTATATGTCGGTAATTCAATACAAACTTTGCTTTATTCATCACAAAAAGTTGCTTGACGAAAAATTATTTTTCAACAAGTATGTGATGAAGGTTTTTATTTTTTATTCTTGATTCAAGATTACTTGCTGGAAGGAACGATTTGGACGTTAATTGAACCACCAAACACATATTATAACAGTGTAATACCTTGTCCAATATTTAGTTCACACTAGTCTTAGTGTTGGAGTAAATGTAAAGATGGTTTCTGCTTAAACCAAAAGGGTGCATATCTTTACACTAGTATGGTATGCATACTTTAACTGGATTATCGTTTACCCAACCCCTCAGTAAAAGAAACGCATTGTTAATGTTATTCCTCTATAATCCTTAGACCATATGTTCTTTCTAAAACGCATTATAATAAAATACCATCGGTATCGCCAAAATGCATTTACATTATTAAAAATATCGTCTATCAACTAGTTATAATGCAATATAATATAGTTTAAGTTTGTATATACCAATCAATATACGTTTACAAAAATATTATTATAATTACGGAAGGTTTCAATGTTACATTCAAATCACCTTGCAACAAAAATCATGAACAGTATAACATATATATTAGTAGCTTTACCTTTTAGAGATAAATACGTGTTTTGTGATTTTTTTTCTAGCCAACTGAGGTTCGGCTTGCTTTTGGACCGGTTGATACAGCAAGCTTTAAATAAATGACTATTGAATGTTGACCAGAGTTTCACATCTAGAGGTATCTCTGAAGTTTCAATATTACTGTATCATATAAAGCGCGGAATACTATGTTTACGATGTGCTATTTCTGTCTTAAAAGCAATTGATTCAAATCACACCAAGTTATCACTCTCAAAAATGGATATTAACGATGTAAATCAAAGCTTAACAGTGCACAGCGTATGCTATTATCCCATCCGCTATAAGTTCAATCTTTTGTTGAGTGGGCTTTTTGAAAACGATTTCCAAGAACCATTGAACCCATCGGCATGTAAAATAATCGATTAATCGTCTAGGCTTTATATAAAATGTGCAACTCGCTTCATTGAAAAGATACATTGATATCACCAGACTTTATGACTACTTCAAAGAAAAGTGCTATTGTAGACAAGATTGTTATCTATATGATGTATGGTTGACGAAGTCTCAATGTCTGATAATCATCGTAGCGGTATATTTATCAATATAATAAACGTTAACGTTCAACAACTTTCATGTTATTGTAAGTTTTATTTTTATTTTAAGGCATATAAAACGGACAGTTAACCAATTCACCCTTGATATAGTAAAGGTTTACTTGTGTAGTATTTAATGTATATTCCAGAAATAGAGATATATTCTTGTCAAATCAGAGGTAGGGTGTTATATATAAAAAAATTCATATGACCATATTAATCGCTTGGTTTAAACAGTATGTATTATGATACTTCGAACATGACATAATTATGAATTACATCATACAATAATCGATAAGTAAACAAGTTACTAAAATGTATATAAATTCTTCTCCATAGATGTTCTTAGAGCGTTTAAGAAATAAGCTCATGTAACCAGTTAAAACAATTTCAAATTGGAAGCGAGTGATACAGCGTTTGTACATTGAAGTGTGCATGAAATCGCTAAAACATATATTTTTATATATTACACCTCAGAAATATTGGTCCTTCTTTATCTATATGACCGGTTTCAGTCTGTAAAATGCGATAGAGAAACCTGTGTTGAAGCGTTTTTATTGTACAACGTAGTATTTTGCTGTTTCTGTTAGTAAACAACAATGACGTCTGCTGCCAGGATCGCAAAATTAACTGACGTCAAATTAAAAGAAATTTTAATTTGAAATGTTTAGGTTTTAAACCATAAACAATCGTACAACAAAGTACAATGGTGCAGGGGACTCTCTTCGGTGTAATATAAGAAATAGTAAACTCCACTTCGGTCCCTTTGGCATTATAGTGACCAGCCAGGCAGCCAAAAACTGTATATGGACCTCAACCTACGGCTTCGGTCCATATACGGTTTGTGGATGCCTGGCTAGTCACTATAATGCCATAGGGACCTCAGTGGGGTTTACTATTTCTTTAATATGAAATATAGAGCAGGTAGAGAGGTAGACTGAGTGGAAAGACGAAGAACAGTAACGAAAGGACACTCGACACCATCAATTATGGTGGTCTGTTGCCAGTTAAGTTATATGAGAAGCGTTTTGACAACACGATATATTGTTGGACCTTAAGAATGTAAGTTTTGTTCTGCTCAGGTTAAGGTATTCGCATCCGAAGAGTAGGTTGTTTTTTTGTATGAGGGCACGGGGTATTTCCAAACAGATTATTTCGAAGATGTTGCTTATGCTGACAATGTAGAAGTAAATGGTTTGCAGTTTCTACTTCACTACATGAGCAAATAGGACTGTCTATTAGTGATCTTCGGAATAGGTCATTATTGAGGGAAATGCACTTAAGTCGCAATCTTGCTTCAAGGATTTGATCAGTTCTTGTACTAATATTGAATAATTCAGCCGATTTTGTGAGATATCTGCTAAGAGAAGCTCAAGCAAAGGACAACTTGGGAGAGTGTTGCAATTCAAGCGTAAGGGCATTCCACTTACGAATATTTGTTTGGAGAAATTAGAATCGATATGATTCACTTCTTGCGTGAATAAGAGGTACTGATTCGTTATTTTTAAGGTCATAGCGGTTTTGAGGGTGTAGTAGAACGAGATTTAAGAGTAATTCTGGCTATAGTATGTGTTTCATTGAGTAAAAAAGAATAATTCTGTGTTTCTGTTTCTTTTTGAAAGGGTTTTATATTTAAGATCGTTTAAGAGTGAATTAAAATTATTATTAACGGCTTGATTATGTTTTTAAAGCGTTATGCCACAGTAAGCTTTTGGTGATATCATAATGCAATATTCAAAAATATAGAAATGCCTCCTGACGTATTGACACAAAATATAAATATCGAAGTCAATTCTTATCCAGAACAAATTAACATTTTGAAATAATTTTAATATAAAATTTGGGATTTTAAAATATCTTTTAATAGTAATTGATAATAGATAATAAAGTACAACTTTGCTGCCGGCAACGAGGACGCAACACCATGCATCAATATTTTGCACTCGGAGCCGAATGTCCCATATGGTGACCGGCCCATATACTCTTGATAGTATTTTACGAGCCTAAACTGGCCATATAGATAGTGAAGGACTAATTTGTATGCGGTACAATATGTTCTTATTAACATACGCTAAACTACATCTAGTAATATATTTATTTTATGTAAGTGCAAGTAGAAATCAACATATAAAAGTAAAATTACATACACCTATTTTTTATGGTATTTTGATAATCCAAAACTAACTGATATTATGTAAATCCTTTAAGCCCATATGATTAATGCAGGCCACATTTTCTGTGTCTGTCTGTTAGTGTTGCTAACTCCATTTATTTGTCTTGTTACTGTGATGTGAAATATCAAATCTACTGCGCAAGCCGTATACAAATAATATTTACAAAAGTATTTAGTATTTGTATTATATACCACGTAAATAAAAACTTATCAATCATAAGAAATGATATAGACGATCAGTTACAACGTGGAAGTACTGATCTTGTTTTGTCTATTACTAATGAGTGATTTTTAAGCGACAAGTGGGTATATATAAACAAAAAACTAATTTTCTTTCCTTATATATATAAATGTGGTTTATAAAAACTAATATTGTTTTCAGTGTGGCCATTGTTCTACAGTGTTCTATTGAGAAATTTGAGCAGAAAGTCAAAAGTGTCATTTAAGATTTATCTCAGACAAAGTTTTCTTCTTCCGTATAGTCCAGTCGATTTGTGTGAAAATTGTTCAGAAAATGATAAAAGCATGAAACTTTGCAGAAATGGAGTTAAGGTTATAACAATCAATTTCGGATATGGACCCATCTGAAAAAATCAAAATGGCGGATTTTGGCAGCAATTTTAAAATTGCGGCCATAATTTGTTCATTCAAAATCTTCAAAAAATCATAACAAATATATTTTTTCATCTTTTTCAATAAAATTTGGTATACAAATCTCTTATAATATCCCCAATCAATAAATTTCTTCAATTGGCAAGAATACGACGGCCATCTTAAATAGCGGCCATTTTGAAAATTACATTTTTCGAAATTGCAAAAAAAGAAAATGCATTTTTTTTATTATTTTTTATTAATAGTTAGTAGGATCAATATATGAAAAAAATACCTTAAACAACCCAAAAAATGCTGCAAAAGGTATTTTAACTGATCCTGGTAGGGTAGAAGTCCTTTAAAACATATCAAAAGTCTACCACAATCGGACCTCCAGAAAGTTGTTTGTTTCAAGATGGCCACCAATACCTATTAATGATCATAACTATGTAACTATACAATCAAATTTGATGAATTTGGTGTCTATTCCTAGGTTTAAAGGGGCAAAGAACACGTAAAGATCATCAGACATTGTTTAAATTTACAACAGTACACACAAATCCAACATGGCGTCCAAAATGGCCGCCAAGATTGCCGCCAAAACCTATTAATGATCATAACTATGTAAATATCCACTCAAATTTGATTATGTTGGTGGCTATACAAAGGTTTCAAGGGGCAAAGAACACATTAAGATCATCAGACATTGTTTAAATTTACAATAGTACACACAAATCCAACATGGCGTCTAAAATGGCCACCAACATTGCCGCCAAAACCTTTTAATGAACTATGTAAATATCCACCTAAATTTGATTATTTTGGTAGGCGTAAGCTATACATATGTTTCAAGGGGCAAAGAACACATTTAGATCATCAGACATTGTTTAAGTTTATTATATAACACACAAATCCAACATGGCGCCCAAAATGGCCGCCAAGATCGCCACCAAAACCTATTAATGATCATAACTATGTAACTATCCACTCAGATTTGATGATTTTGCTGTCTATACCTAGGTGTCGAGGGGCAAAGAACACATTACGATTGTCAGACATAGTTTAAGTTTATTATGTTACACAGAAATCTCACATGGCGTCCAACGACACAATACGAAGGATCGCAAGTACATTACTTTTGACGTGATGCTTGTTATGTGAAACGCCATAGTTTGGACCTGCCGCGATTTCTGGAAATTGACAAGAGGATCGATATTTTTCAGCTTCATGCAAGGGAATGATGCGTTTCTTGCATCAGCTAAGCCAGTATCGTGGGCTGTTGTCAGTCAAATTCTTGCCTATGATTATATGAACAATTGGGACAAAGCGTGCATTCTGTCAACATAAGCCTTAGTTTGCAACCTTGCCACAACCTTCACACCATTGTAACGTTTGACCAATCCTTGCATTGGAAGGCTGCCGAAATCATCATTGATGCGCCACACAGTAGTTGAAAATGTTGTTCAGAATTTGGGATGTTTCATAAACGTATGAACTTGCGGGGGGTGGAGGCAAAGGATCAATCATGGAAGAAACCGCTCTCAAAAGCATACTTGAGGCTTATGCTGTCTATGGAGAAAATGCAATTGTGCACATTGTGACACATAAAGCTGTCCAAAGGGCTTCACGGGACCATCTTCTTGTTGAAAAGTGCATACACAGCCAGCTTACAGCCGAAATGACCCAGGAAGATCAAGACATTCAGATACTGCTGGATCATGCCAAGGATTTGTACTCTTCCATTCTTAGAGGCAAAACGACGCTAGCAGATGATATATGTTATGCGATTTTGATCAAACTTGATAGGGCTACAGAGAAGAAGAAACATGAACTTGCCCATTCCTCAAAGACAACCATAGAATGGCTAAATTATCAGCTTATGATTAACAATTCAAGGGTGTTGATTAAAGCATATCGTACTGGGTGTTTGCTGATGCATTAGCCGGCAGTGCCCGATTTGCTATCCATCTTTGCTGCAGCTGGGTACATTACCTGCAATCTGCTTATTACTACATGTATCTGCAGCAAAAAAGCAACCTAGAGGATACGCACCCGGACGTTTATCGAAAGTTTGGTATTGGTTTTCACGTTGTTCGTAGGAGCCATCAGTGCTGGGCTGGGCTAGGGCGTGATCTTTTCATTGAGCAAACATTGATGATCATTTATATATGCGGCAGTGGAATGACCGACGAAATGCAAACCCCTTGGACCCTATCTGCAACATCCGAGCACAACAGTGCTATGCAGGATTTCACAGACCTTACCTATACTTCAAGTCCAAAACACAAAGACTCAACTGAGGCGTGCATCAAAGGAGATTCTTCTGATCTAGAGAAAATGCAGACACAGATTACAACCTGCTCACCATACACAGCTGACCCTACTCTGAGAAACATGGTCAATGGGATAGTGGCTGGGTCCGATGTGAATGTTCATGCAATTGAGGCGATAGGGAAAACGATCATAAGAGATATCATATGAAAGTCGGTCTTTGCTTATAAATTCACGAGAAAATACAGAGCCAAAGCTCTTGGGAATAGCTTGGCTGTTAAGATCGCTTCTGACCGTGCTTTTTATCCTGCTCTTCTGTTCCTGCGTTTTCTCGTGGCGTCAAAATCTGGAGATCCTTCCCTTGTAGTCGTATTGTCTTATGAACTGAGCTCCCATCCTGCTTCCTTCTTTGAAGCCAAAAACATACTTTGTACAGCAGATACGCATCAGATCGCTCAGGCAATTTGAGAGTATGCTGTAGACACATCATGTGAGGCTGTGATGAACTGTATTCATGAAACAGATGCATGATAGTGGCACATTGTTGCATCGTTGAGCATGGAGAAGGGCGACTCATATAATACAATAGCCGAGTCTTATGTAGAGTCAGAGAAAGCCATTACGGACAAGCGACAGTCGGGTTCGATGGTTACGAAGACGGTCATTATAACAAAGACAAAACGCACCGGAGACGATAAAACAAACGTGAATCATATTGTGAGTTTCAGCAAAGAAACAGAATTCTTATGTAAAAAAGGAAGACTTTTTGTCTGGTGACAGAAACAAGGCCGGCATGGTTGCTCTGATCAGCACAACTCTGACAAAAATGGGATGCTATGTCGTTCTGTCTTCAGTGGATGCAGACGTTGAAATTGTTAAAGCAACAGTATAACGATCCCGTCGTAGCACCACAACATTTGTGGTCGAGGATACAGATTTGCTCATCTTTATCCTGCATTACTCCGAAAGGGACAATAAGACCATCTACTTCCGCTTTGATGTAAATAAATAGTCAAAGGAACACAAAGTGTATAATATTAACCTTTTGAAAGAACTCGTGCGTATTCAGGCTGTAATTAATCTTCAATGATTTTCAGCAAAAATGAAGTCTTCAGAAGTTAGTAAAACCTGATCCTATAATGAAGTCACGTGCTAGTTCGTTCTCTCTTCCAAATGTCGTAAATTGGATTTTATGATTATTCAACTCCTAAGTGATAACCTCAATGCGATTAAAGTGTACCTTGTCTCCTAAACTATGGCGTTTCACATAACAACCATAACGTTTGAGTAACAAGTTATGGATTATAAATGTGATATAAAATGTGTTCTTCGCTCTCTGAAACCTGGGTATATACACCACATTCATCAAATTTGAGTGGATAGTTACATTGTTATATTTTATGATCATAAATAGGTTTTGTCGGCCATCTTGGCGGCAAGTTTGGACGCTGTGTTGGATTTGTGTGTAATATAATAAACTTAAACAATGTCTGATGATCTTAATGTGTTCTTTTACCCTTGAAACCTATGTATAGACACCAAAATCGTCAAATTTGAGTGGATAGTAATATAGTTACGGTCATTGATAGGTTTTGGCGGCCATCTTGGCGGCCATTTTGGACGCCATGTTGGATTTCCGTGTAACATAATTAATTTACACCTTGTTTGATGATATTAATGTGTTATTTGCCCCGTGAAACCTGGGTATAGACACCCAATTCATTACATTTGAGGGATAATTACATAGTTATGATCATAAATAGGTGTTGGCGGCCATCTTGGCGGCCATCAACGCCATGTTGGATTTGTGTGTACTATATTATACTTAAACAATGTCTGCTGATCATTATGTGTTCTTTGCCCATTGAAACCTAGGTATAGACACTAAATTCATCAAATTTGATTGGATAGTTACATAGTTATGATCATGTATAGGTCTTGGCGGCCATATTGGCGGCCATCTTGAAAAATACAACTTTCCGGAGGTCCGATTTTGGTAAACTTTTGATATGTTTTTAAGGACCTTCTACCCTACCAGGATCAGTTAAAATACCTTTTGTAGCAATTTTTGGGGGGTCAAAGTGTATATTGACCCTACTAAATAGGTAATTTGGAAATTTGAAGGCCGCCATTTTAAAATGGCCGCCATACCCCTGTATGCAAATTTTTGAGAGTGGGTCCATATCTGATATTGTTGAGTATGCTCTTAGCTAGAATTCTGCCAATTTCCATGCTTTTATCACATCATGAACAATTCTGGTAAAAATCTGCACAAATCGACTGGACTAGTACTGCATATTAAGTGACAGATAATAGTGTTTGATTGATATTAAATGTGCGTTTAGATTTTTAAAGTTAACAAGAAGAAAGTATTAAGTTGAATTATGGAGTGTATTTTATATTGCAGTCGAATTATTTAATACTGTTTTGTCTTATATGAATAAAAATAAGTTTCTCGTGGTTAATATCACATAACGCGATGTTTAAATGCATGCTGCATACATAGAATACATAGCTAGAGTATATCCTGATTGATTAGGGCAACCAAGTTTAAATACGTTATTGATAAAATATGGATACAAACAATAGTATGCACCTTAAAAATTATACATTCCACTTGTAATTCATATTCGCCAAAATACAAACGAACTATTTAAACTACAGAAAATGAAGTATTTCTAACTGTTTACATGATCAGTAAAGAAGAGCGATAAATGCAATCAAATAAAATCAAGCTTCTTTCATAATATTCAATAATACTAGAGAGATGCAACTATATGATTTTTTACTTCGAAGCTTCAACTATGTTTTAGACATTTTGATGTACAAATGTAAAGGGAACTCACAAAACCATAATAACATGTATGCACGTATTCAACTCAAATGATTGCTATGCATGAACACGATTATTGTTTACTTCTTCTCAATAAAAAGGTACAGTGAACGATTCATCGTAATAAAATGTGTAATTACTGCGCATGAAGCCAATTATGAACTCCAGAAAAACATGAAAATGAACATGTTCCGCCACTTGTAAAAGAAAGTTACTTATGAAATGTGTACCTACATGTAACATACACAAAATGCACGTAGAATTCTGTTTAACAATACATAGCTTTATATATATATCGTTTTGTGTTTGAAATGAACACGTGTATATACAAATCTTGTTTTTTTTTACGTCATTGTTTCAATTCCGTTATACAACATTTGCGAACATAATCCGAACACTGGTCAGTTCTTACTCTCGATATTTTTAAATATTGTCGTCTGTGATTCTTTACTCGATTACATACATTGGTCAAAGTTTTTTTCTATTAAGATCATACTGCATTTATTAACAACGAAATCGCTCAACGCGTAAAATGTACACGGATTAAGTCCAATTATAATATTGCTAATATAGAACAAATAGTTGGCTACAATTGTTTTGAAACGGTTCATATGCTTTTTAAGCAATCATAAGATAGACCCTTACAATCGTCCATGAGGTGCCAATTATTTTAATAGGTTAACACCATTTCATCAGTCTGGACATATGTTATGGATCACAAATGGGGATGAAAGCCCATCCGCGAAATGGTGCGCCAGTTGATCGATGTATAACATACATTCCTCAATAATAAGGAAATCTTAGAAACCTTTCAACTGAGTAAATTAGTTAAAGTGCATTCAGAGCCAGACAAAGACAATTTATTTATCAAAGTATATACGGAATATATAATTCTGAATTCGTGAACTTTTAAAAATTAATGAGTTTATTTTATAAAAAACAATAACTACATAGCTAGTGTCTATTAAAACCTTGATTAAGAAATACCACCATAAACTAGGTAAAACATTCAGGCAGCAATTACTGTCAGTAATGATATGACATTACTATTATGACATGTTTGATGAGTTGAGTGCACACAATACGTTGAAATAATGAAGAAAAACCACGTTACTATATGGTTATGAACTCGCTCGTAGGTCAAACATTGCTTTATGGTGAGAGTATCACGCGTGTGTACATCATCATCATTATGTAGTGGAATGTAATATGTACAGAATGGTGAACAATTTCCTTCTATCGTTTGTTGTTTTTAATGTCCGATGCTCGTGTTCAAGAGTGTATCGACGGTTATTCAAGTATTTTGAAATCTATTAACATATAACAATATCTTTCAATACATATTTATCAAATGATTGCTTTGTTTATTTGTATAAACGTTCATTCGCCAAGTGATACAAGGGTGCTATAATATGCGCATTAAAGTTTTTTGTAGGCTTCCACCGGTTACACATATCGAAAAAAATCCATTTTTTATTTATTTTCTCTCAACAATATTCAATATTGTAATCTTTCGTAACAAATATTTGTGTGGGAGTTAGGAAACTTTATTGTTTTACTACGTTGATTTATTTTGGGGTTTAACAATAAAAAAAATCCCTTGACAACGATTCGATTGTCTGCAGCTTGAACACAAAACACATTGCTCTAGTTTGAATATGAATAGGAACGACTTCTAGACGCACAGAGCACATTTTAATATAATCGTGCGTCTCCAATCACCCACAAGACACTAAACGCACTGCAACACAATCCCATGACATGAGTTTATATATATTGCCATAACAATTCCTTTATGGCCATGTTAAATGAGATGTTCATACAGGCCCTTGCACAATCTTGTCGTGATATATTTATTCCGCATTCAGAATTGCATTGATATACTTTATTTACGATACAAAGCGTGCTATTACGGTGTAGCGTCTTAGACAGGAGATTGAAAGAAAGACGATGGGTTTATTAAGACTGACTTCATACGATTGGTGCCAAATGACCTAGCACTTCATAAGTCATATCAACTAACCTTTCATGGTAATTTTATTTTCCAGTATCGATTCTATCAATTCTCTCTCTCTCTCTCCCCCTCCCCCTCTCCCCTTCTCCCCCTCCTCCCCTCCTCGTCACTTGAATGCCACTTGATATAACACTAGGCTTTCTTTTTTGTTCCGAAAAGGAAAGGATGATGCTTTGGGGTTTTCTACTTAAGTATTATTAGCAGGTTTGTTTCCCGGTTAACGCGTAATAATTTTCTGAAATTCACTTAGCGACAATGTTTACGAAGATTTCGTCTTTAGACGCAATAACTACGGTTTGATAGTTACATAATTATCATGAAATTTGTTAAATTTCGATTACAATCGTAGTGTGCGTTCGCTCAAACAACTAGTACTCAGTACATTATTATGATTAGAAAGCCATTACACAAAATTAATATCGGTGATTTGTGTGTCAGGTTGTATATTAGTTCACATCAGTCATAGCAATATGTGTACACGTAATGAACCTTGCCTAAAAAAAGCCTTATATAATAATAATAGTTATACGCCTCATTAGATGTCATTGAATGTGTCTGTGAAGTTCATCGCCTAAAAAAGGCACACATTCCGACACACACAGAAACCCAACATCAACGTAGGAAGCTGTATAAGCTGATCCATTTCTGTATTATTAGATTGGTACCGTTGTAAACCTGAGCCATTACAACCCACAAGTGTATTACAAACATTATGACACGGTCTGCCATGACTTTGCTATTGGGTTACGATTCATTATGATTTGAAAAACAACAACATATATTTCGATTTCATACTATTATGCATACTTGCCTAAGAAATCTAACTCGTTAATCTACATATGTAGACAAAAAGATTAATCTTTTATCGCATGCTTTTATCGTGTAGGACGCAGACAAATAGATATGTGGTTATGTCTAAGGAATAATATATATTTATGTACTGATGATTGACATACAGGATTTACTAAACAGATGTTAACATAAATCACGATTGATATACATGTGTAATAATGATATCGTATGATCATATAAGAGACCAATATTTCATGGATAACTGGTTGTAATGTACTATATCAGATCATTTATTTGTGCTAATCATGTCTGACACTAGGCAACAAGCTATGTTTGCATTGGACAGATATCTTGACGTTGCATATAAGTAACGGGACAGTTTACTATACCTGAAGTCGAAATCGCATATAGTGTATATTTTGTGCGATACTATTCCATTCGTAAATGTGCTACTAAATATTTTGATAACACCTGTCGTCGATATTATTTTTCAAATACATTTAACTTACGCTTACATGATTAACTATATATCTACATTTGTAATGTATAAGCATTATTCTTTTTTACTTAACATGTCTTACCATTATTGTTGTTAATATAATATACCATGTCACTACTTATGATTACTGCATTTATGCTTGTATTTTGGGCCAGGGGCCTTTAAGTACAAATAAACCTATTGGCATTGTCATTGTACCTGATTCATTAACGATAAACACTAAATATTAATAAACAAACTGATGAGCTTCATACTGTTGATGACATCAGACATAAACAGAGCACTAAACTGTGTTCAATAAGACTTTATGCGATTCATTTTTCTTATAACGTCTTATACTTTTCTAATATTACAACAGCAATTATTATTTTTGCGTTTCTGCTTTTAAAAATGGAACTTGTTCTTATAGACGACAGAAAAAAAAAATCACCTATACCTGATACTCCGAAACAAAGTTTATTACTTTAAATTCAAGCCTTCATTTTCACTTGGTTGTCTTTTCAAAAACATTACAATACCGATCATTATCTAACAAGGGTCATTCTATGAAAACAATATAAAGAAGTGCAACTCCAGAATCTGCAGCAGTTTTGCATTTCTATCATACACACCTTCGTTGTCCTTTATTTATGACAAGGAAGCAATTGAAAAAACGGTACAATACGGCAGAAAACGAAACAACATAATTATACACATCGTAGAATATAGCTGGGGTCACCGCCTTGGAACGGTCGATGCTAAGAGCTGGGGGTTTAAACCGATTATAGAGCGCTCAACCTCACACTTGACCCAGCAATATTCA
Organism: Dreissena rostriformis; assembly: GCA_007657795.1. NCBI lineage: Eukaryota > Metazoa > Mollusca > Bivalvia > Myida > Dreissenidae > Dreissena > Dreissena rostriformis. The sequence goes on from VMBQ01001276.1 coordinate 53,811, forward strand.
TGATACATATAAGTGTATATAACATTTAACCTCATAGCATTGCAACTCAAATTTATCAGTAATAAAAGGGAATTAAAACGCATTCAATTTAATTACTATTTAATTACTCAATAGTAGGAAGGAGACCAGAGCAACAGAGTTACAACTTTTTGAGGCAAGATAGAGAAATGCTATTAAGGCACATTTGCGGAGTATGTGACAAACCGCATTAGACTTATATTGATGTAAGGTTAAGATATCCATTAAATCTAATGACACAGAAATAAACCGGCTTTATTTGGTAATAAAATGTGCCTTTGCAATTGTCAGACCAAACATTTTTATATTAAAATTACAAAATTAAGTTTATTGATATTTTATATCTGAACTGGGACGTCAATGTTTTTAAATGGTGTATGTGTCATATTTCAACCTGATGTTGTCGAATTGCAAAATTCATCATATTAGATTTTGTATGTACTACAAAATGCATACGAAATTCATTTGTAGTTTTTAATTTGAAATACCAGTTAATGTAAGGGACTTATTAAATAGAGTTTACTTAAAAAATGTGTTTATGTTGTAATTTTGTATGCCACCCAAGAAGACTGTAATAAATGTTCAACGTCAAATTTCTATTTCCATTTATCTACGTTCTGTTCGCCGTGATTTGATAAATACCATTGATGTATATTAACAAAATATATATTTGAGTACAAAATAAGCCTCTCTGTATCAAGATAGCTAGCTAAACATAACAGCAATAACCCCAACTTACTTTGCGAAGTGCGACGCGACAGATATACTCAGTTGGCAGAGCTCTTGTCTGTCAATTCGTGAGATCCAGTCTGGTCATTTAATTATGAGGCGATTCTCATGCCATGCTCTCCTATACCTCTTATTTATCGAAAAAGATAGTGTCACAGTTATTGACATAAGTGTGTGAACTTAGTACTGGTTTACACTCAGATAGGTAAAGCTTATTTAGGAAATGATGAAGTTTAACCGACGGTCTTTTTTTTCTCAATGTATAAACTTTTTATTTCAATATACCAATCCGATATACACGGACAATACATTATGACAAATGTAGAAAGAGGCATATACACGGATAATTATCAATTTTAGTGTGTTGCGAAGTTTGATTGAATTTCAGCTGTAATTGTCATATAGCATATAACAAAACATGTAATAAAAGAAGGTTAATTAAGTGTATAAAACAAGTTTCTTTGAGTGCTGTAAGGAATTTATACACAAAAACGTTAAAACAATGACATAGAATTTATAGAAAATAAACAAAAATAAGAGAGAGTGCATACGGTTAGTTTTTCTTAAAAAGTTAAAACTATATCGACCTGAGTTGGAATATATAAGATTTATAACATGTATTGCATTACAAAACAAACACTTTGCTTTCTTGTACTATATATGTAAATTTGGTTCACAAAAATGTCTTATCAGTGACCACGATGTTGCTTCAATTTCCGATATTTTAAATGTATTATACACTTTGTAAAAAGCTTAACTCTGTAAAAGACCGTCGTTATTTGGAATACAATTATCTTTTCTTCATTTAAAAATGTATCTTTTCACTTCAAGACATAACATGTTAAGACTAAGTTTTTCTGGTTTGGTACTACATAACATAAATATTCTGCAGTCAATTTCCGATATACAATTTGAAAGCCTTTAAGTGAACAATGTTTCGTTAATTTTATTTTGTTAAGCTCTTTACGTTTTGGCATTTACAAAAGAGGTGCACAAGAGTTTGTTCGCATTGTTTATAAAAAGTACACATGCTATTTTTAACAATTTCATTTTGTACATTTAAGAGTTTGTACCTAGAATATAATAAATAATTTTAACTTAAAACCATTGTATGTAACTTCCCCTTGTTATGCTGAATTCTGTTTTACAAATATGTTTCCATTCTTCGTCCGCAATGACAAAGTCGGTCCATTTGCTTTTACATATAGGCTCAACATCACGTTTTATAAGGTTTTTATAAATCGACTTATCTTTGCACTCATGGCACACAATAAATTTTGTATTTAACCGATGGTCTTGATATAACTGAAATGGTGTTTAAATCAATAAGATAAACACAATCAAAAAGACAAGACAAAACAAAAACATCTTACATTGTAAACAGTGCGAAGTTTTCATTTTGTTTAACCACGATTATTAGTTAAGTCTCCGCAACTTTTTTATTCCATTGCCCAGTATCATGAGCATTCTCAATTTTTGAACACAGAAGATGAGATTTGAGGTTCCACTCAGCTGAGTAATGAAAATGTCGATCGGCGCAAGAACAATCTCAAATATGCCCTATTAGAATATAAACATATTTCTCCTCAACTCAGGGTTGAATCTGACTCAAAACGAAAAAAAACACAACTTTTGTGAACAACGACTTTAACAAATGATCAAACTCTTCTCAAAAAATGAGAAAAACAGTATGTTCGTGATACAACGCCCTTAACCGACTTCATTCTTTTAGATTTCGTTCTGTATAAGTTATTTTACCTACCGACATTAAATTCTGACGAATGTTACATTTATATTATGCAGCATATATCTGAGCCGCGCTCCGTGAAAACGGGGTTAATTTCGAACGCACACGTCAATCAGGGACAACACTTTCCGCCTAATTTGAATTATCTTAGGAAGAGATTTTCTTTGTACGAACAATTCCATAAAGGCGGAAAGTTTCATCCCTGATTAGCATCTGTGTGTTAGTTTAGCTAGACTGTTGTACTATAATTTATAATGAACACAGCATTCCAATTTGCAGCCATGCAAATAAACATACGCAGTATATTTTTGAATAATTCTGCATTTAAAAACTTCCGTCTAAATCACAGTGTTTTTCATTGGCGTTCCAATACAGTTTCAATTGAATAATATATAAGGTCATACTTTGCTAACAGCACATTGGACATTAGTTGTAAAAAGTTACATAGAAAAGCACGTAATTGGTTTTGCTTACAGGTACAAGAATCTCTCTAACGTCCTGAAATTGCTGCACTCCCGGTCCCCTAGGATATATGCCCGGTCGTTAATTAACTTGGCTTGAAACTGGTCACGCTGCCCTCATTATATACGTTTCAGCAAATTATTCGCACCGGATTTTCAAGTACGGCATTAACAATAATAAACACTGTATTATGTAAATTATAATAGTTATTTAATGGCCACAGAACATTTCCCACGCGGAACTAAAACGGTTGATAAGTTAAACACATACATATGTAGATTATTTTAAAACAAGTGATGTATTTGAAAAACACTATGCCCCCTTTTGATAGATTTTGACACATATATTTGACCTTTGACCTTGAAAGATGACCTTGACCTTTCACCACTCAAAATGTGCAAGTCCATGAGATACACATGCATGCCAAATATCAAGTTGCTTCAATATTGCAAAAGTTATGACCAAGGTTAAAGTTTTGGGACAGAATGACAGACAGACAGACAGACATACAGACAGACCAAAAACAATAATTTAACCCCCTCTTCTTCGAACAAGGGGACATAAAAAGGTAGGAAAACAGTATTATATATGCCACAAACAAAATATTAGTTAATATATTCACGAAATACTCTAACATAAATGTATATGCATATTAATAATATTCACATAATGAATTCTTCGCGTGTGAATGCCAACTTAAAATGCAATCAAAATTATTAGAGCTATACAAATGTAATGATGATAAAAAACCGACGCAAACATTAAATGCTATCTAATATTCCAAAACATATCAAATGCCAACTGAACAATATGATATGCAACACGGATTGTCAGTTTTTTATTGTTAAAATAAACATCCTCTATAATACAATATTAAAAAAATTACACACACAAACACACCCACGCGGAAACAAACGACATGTATTCGCAGACATTGTTTAAAGTCATAGATGTTATAAACAATCACAATTGTAGTAGATATTTCTCAAAAACAACTTAATTACCACAAAACAAATAAATGCGTACACTTGATGTGTAGTTTTACATGGACCCATGAGACGCCGTCGATCAACACATTCCGTTTAATAAGGGGAGATTTCTTCAGTCTTAAGGTAGTAAGTGTTAAACATATCCATTATAGTTTGTGTTTAAAAAAAAAATCCATATTCGTTTCTCAAACTTAAATTATCCATGCAAATTATTGAACTGAAATTTTGGCACACAATACTTGATTGGTATCGAACTTACACGCCTCTTGCAGCATTGTACTATGATAGTTACAACAATCATATTGAATGTTCAACCCACAAGGATGTCTCTAAAAATTTCGCAAAGCATCATTAATGTCATTACTACTAATCTTCCAGAAAACATGGACACGGAGAAGATACTATCTACATGCTAAACAATAATGTTTGTTTAATATACATATAAATTCTCTGTTATAGCACTTTTTCCTTATAAACCGATTTTCAATCAACAGCCGCTCAGTCAATATGTATGTCTTATATACCGTGTGAAGTACAAATCACTGATTCTGAATAAAATACGACTGATGATTAGCTCGCTTCTTGTACGCTCACATTTCGGTAACACGTTTTCTGCGGAGCTAGCTGTACGGATATATCTACTTAGTAATTGACCGTATTCATAGATGTGTTGCCCTTCAAGATAATCATGTGGTAGATACATTTAGTTCAATAAGCTTGATCGAGGTTAGTCAAGAAGAAAGGTCTGATATGTGAATGCAGTACGACTAAGTCGTTAATAGCCTATGGATAATAAATGAAACATACCAGTCTAGCATATTCGATTCAATTGTCATTTCTTAGAGGAACTGTTTATGATTGTGAAACATCGCCGCAGAATACGATTTATATTTAAATGGTACACATACAAATACAAATTAATGTATAAATGATATTTCCGTTGGCGTTTTTTATAGAACGTATTGAGCAGTGCCTATTCAATTGGCTCGTATTCATATTCACATGTTTAATTATTATTTAATCAAATTGATATAAAATATTTAATATGTTCAAATTGCATATTTAGTTTTTTTTAGACCGAATGAATTTGATTATTTCCAAACGTATATCACTCATCACTCAACCCCTTTCACACTTTTAACATTATTTGATGTATTTCTTCAAAAATGTGATCTTATAATAAATGAAATCGATATATATGTCTGCATGCTATATTCTATTGAAATTTAGATTTGTTAGGTTGTACACGTGGTTTTATGATGTAAATATCCCCTTACAATTGCAACAGAGCCTCTCCATTTATGTAAATTTGCAATGATAACTTATAAACTGGAAGAAAGCATCTAAGGCTTTTGACATGCTCTTCAATCATATCAATGTAAATTCTGAAGTGGATCAGACGTATATGCATTCGAATTTGATTTGATTTTTTCATTACTCTATGAATGTTGTGTTTCGCAAAATAACAAGCCTGAGTTCGAAATGCCAAAACTAAACCCATCCATACAAAATAACTTTATCCCACCGTTCGAAGTCAGTACAAGTAATGTAGTGAATGTATCTTATCACGTCAGCTCAGTTAGTGTAGCGCTGGACTATAAATCCGAGGATTGATTTTCCGATTCCAGGCCCGGCCACATAACGTATGTGAGGATCTTTGATTCATGTCTTCCGTTATTCCCACCCACCATGATCCATGTCTTCTTCTTTTTACCCCCATACCTCTGATTCGTGTCTACTGCTATACTACCTTACCTCTGATACATGTATAAGGCTAGTCTCCCACTACATCTGATATATGTCAACAACTATTCTCCCAAACTTCTGATTATTTTATACGACCATTATCCCTTACCCCTGATGTATGTTTTCGTTTAGTCTCCCAAACCTCTGATTCATGTCTACGGCTATTCTCCCACAGCCTCCGATTCACATCTGCGACTTTTTGCCCACTTCCCCTTATTCATTTTCACGGCTATTCTGCCCTTCTTCTATTTATTTTATACGACCATTACCCCTAACCCCTGATTCATGTCTACTGCTATTCGTTCACTTCTCCAACTCTTTTTTACGACTTTTCTTTCACTAGCTCCTATCCATATCTACGACTATTCTCCCACAACCTCTGATTCAGGCTACGGCTATTTCACCACTACTGATTAATGTCTACTGTCATTATCCCTATACTTTTATTCGTGTATGCGGTTTTTCTTCCCCAAACGTGCATTCATGAATAAGGCTATTTTCTTCGTACCCTCGAGCCGTGTCAACGGCTATCCTACCCATACCTCTGATTCATTTATACGGCTGTTCTCCCGTTTCCTCTGATTCATTTCTACGAAAATTTCTACAAATACCATTGATTTATTGCTGCGGCTGTTATCCCCAAACCTTTGATTCACGTCTACGGCTGTTCTCCCGCGTCCCTTCATGTCAATGGCTATCCGTTCCAACGACATTAATAATGTCAGCTACTTACGTTTGTGTATTTAGGACTGGTTAACCAACTTACACAAACAAAGTGTGCGTAAGTTAATTGATAAACGGGATAAACTGTTGTACACGTCGACAATACTTTACACGAAGAAGTCTTTATCACATAATCAATCATTCAGTAAAGTACAGAATAAACATGCGCTGAAATGACGTCATTTTATGGAGTCTCCAAATGTCATTGTATTTTGAATATGTAATATATTTGTGTGTGTTTCCGCTTGTTTACGGTTTAAATGACTCTTAATAAATGTATCTGTATTAAAAATCAACGAATTAAATTTAACTGTTTTATTATATAATTTTATTTTGAAATAATAAATTAACTGACTTTATATGAACAGCAACTTACCAACTATGAACAGAACAGAAAATAACATATCTTTATTAGCTTCACAGGTCACATAATACATTATACATATATTGTGACAACAGGTGAGCATATAGTTTACAAAAAGTTATTTCACAAAACAGAAGATCGAGTAAGCAACACTTTAGTAATTATTTGGGGAAGGTGATCAGAGAGTTTACTTTTTTATATTTCTTTAACATTATCAATCAGTATAACTTGTGTTAATTATGGAATATATATATAAAGACACATAATGACATCGGATAGAGGGAGCAACAATGAAGTTGATGATTGCGAATAGGAAATCTAACATTTATTAAAGCAACTTCTTGACCGTCATACCGTAAGCTATATATGATCGGGGATTGCGTGCTTTGAAAGTCATTTAGACGTCGAGAATCAAAACAAATAGATACATAAAGCAGAGTTCATCGTGCGAAAATATGAGCCTGGGTTCAAGTTAAATAAGTGGTACATACAATTTAGAAGGTATGAACGTCGCTGACCAATGAAATTCAACATGGTTTACTTTCTTAATTTTAAAATCCATAATATCATAACAGACTTGCAATGAGTACAAATGAGTGCAAACAGTATTGGAAAATGGGATTTATACATAAACAAAAGCCACTTCTTCTTAGCACATCCTTTTCAGTGTAACAGTTACAACAATATAATCTCATTTCTAATTTGTAACGTCTTATTATAAAAGGTCATGAGGTATACATTATATTATCAGGATGTTAATGTATAGATTGTCATATAAATGTCATAAATAATATACAACAAAGATCAACGTGAAACAATTTTCCCGTTAAAGTATATACCGGTAAGCACAATATCAGACTTGTGATACATTACGTACAGAAAAGTATTAAATTTCCAGAAGAAAATCAATACAAAAACATTGTAAAAAAGCAGAACATAAAATACTTAACGATATACATGCATTGTTTAATTTAGGCCTTTGCTTATTTATTGACATTCCTGCGTGGATTAAAAGCTAAAGATAGACGACTTGTGATTGGTAAATGCTAGTTTCTAAACCCCCAGAAAGGTAGACTCCCATCAAAATTAAGTTATGGGAGGGTAGCCAAGGGGTTTAAGTGTACAGGTTGCATACAACATTTACATATTTAATGTCTTCGCACTAAAGAAAACTTTTTATACCATTTATATAAGTGTGTTGTATATATGGGCACTGATACTGTTTGTTTATTTATTTAATTCGATTATATTGAAAGAAGCGAACCCTTTTAGTTCCCCACGTGTTGGAGTGTTGGGAGAATAGTGCCGTTTAGTTGGTCAGTTTCGTGTGAACTAATTTCATTGATAATTCAATATTAAATGAGTCATGTGTTCTAACCGGATAAAATACGATTCTGTTACGGAGTAGATTGCAATCATTGTTGGATATATATCGTTAAACAGTAAGTATGCATTTACAATACATTTCTTTTTTAATTTTGAGATTAGTTTGTTTGTTGTTGTTTCGTGTCTTGTTTTTTTGCGAGGAAGATATAGATGTAGGGCTAATTTGTGGGTTAATTCGTAAAGGAGCTAAGTACGTTTGAAGAAGTTAATTATCTGTTTAATGAATTGTGCCGTATTTCGAAGTGCAATTGGACTGTTAACGCACATCAGTTGTTTAAATTTAATTATATTTGGGTGTAACCAATATTTACGTGGAATGTGCTTTAATCTTTTTTCTTGGAAGAAGGGGCATATAAGAAGATAGTGCATTTCATCACCGATATCATTTTTGTTACAGAGGGTGCATTTACGGTTTTCATGCGGAATGTAGGATTGCGAGAAACGGCCGGTCTCTACAGGCATGCGGTGATTTCCGGTACGAAAGTGTAGCATACTTAGTCTTAGAGATTGTGGTAGTATACATAAATAATTTTCAAATTTTGTGTTGTCTTTAAACAGGGAGTACATTTTACCTTTAGAAGATGCTTCTAATTGTGAACCCCAGTTCTGTATAAATTGGTCAATTAGAACCTTCTTTACATGGGAGTGGATACTTTTTGTAGTTATATTATCTTGTTGTAGCCAAATATACGTTAAGCCAGTAGAGTTTAGAATGTTGGTAATACATTGTGTCCATTTAAAATTTGGGTTATGATGAAGTGTGTATCTGTACAATAAATGAGATATTTTATGTGATTTTTCTAAAACCAATTTGTTCCAAAATTTGACCATGCGTGTTTTAATAACTATTTCCAAGGGGTATCGACCTAACTCAGCGTACAGGCAATATTTCGGGGTTGAGAGTTTAGTTTTGGTGATTCTGCGCAAAAAGTTACAATGGAATTTTTCTATAACATCTACATTTTCATAGCCCCATATCTCACAGCCATAAGTTAAAATTGGCAGTATTGTATGGTCGAATAATTTAATTTGTAGATCTATGGGTAAATCTAAATTGTTTATACGTGTAAATAAAGTAAACATGGCTTTATTTGCCTGGTCCACCAGGTGATTTTTACACTGGAGAAAACTGCCAGATGAAGTTAATATTACTCCTAGGTATTTGTATTCTTTTACTGTTTCAAGTGGCTGGTCGTTTAAGTAGAATTTGTATTTACTTGGTTTGTTCGTGCCGAAAACCATAACTTTAGTTTTAGTGTAATTGATGCTCAATTTCCATTGTTGGCAAAAATTATAAAAACAGTTAAGACTAGCGTTAAAATCTGCCTCATTTTGACCGAATATTATTGTGTCGTCTGCATAAAGCAATACAAGTAGTTTTAAAAAGTAGGTAGTGTCGCCAATAGGTATTTCAAGATTTATTCCAGAGCAATGTTGTTTAATGTAATCTTCAAGGTCGTTCAAATACATAGAGAACAAGATAGGGGATAGATTTTCTCCTTGTCGAACGCCACATGTGCTGTAAAAAAATTGGGATTTAGTGCCGTTTGACGAAACGCACGATTTAATGTTTGAGTACATATTTCGTATTACATCAAAAATCTTTCCTCTTATACCCAGTTTGAATATTTTGTGCCAGAGACCAGCTCTCCAGACAGAGTCAAAGGCAACTGAAAAATCTACAAATGAGCAAAATAGTTTACGTTTTTCAGATCTTAGTTTTTGGATTAATACATTAAGTGCAAATATATGGTCAGTTGTAGAATAGCCAGCTCGAAATCCGGCTTGGTTTTCGTTAAGTAGGTTATTTTCATTTAGAAATAAGTTGATTCTTTGATTGATAACGGCAGTAAATAATTTTCCAAGACAGCTAAGGATTGTGATAGGGCGAAAGTTACTTGGTTCGGTATTTGAACCTTTATTTTTATAAATTGGTTTTATTGTGCCGATTAGCCAGGTCTCGGGCAAGATTCCGGTGTTTAAAATTATGTTGAACAGGCTGCAATACACTGGAAGCATGGTGGTCGAAGTACTTTTAATAAATTCATTTAGAATATTGTCGTATTCGGAAGGCGCTTTGCCATTCTTAAGTTTAAAAATCATTTTTAGGATTTCTTCACTTGAAAAAGGTCTATTTAAGGTTTCGATGGTGTGGATGGTTGGCTTGTAATTGTCGTCCATTTCCGGGGGATATTCGTTTATATGACTGTTGGAGTTGGTGTTTTTGAAGAATGTATAAAATTGCTCAATAGTCGGGCTTTTATCCGTGGTTTTCTTATTTAGGCTGTTGAGATATTTCCAGTAGTCTTTAGGTCGATTTGAATGCATTGAGCGTAATCTTTTTTCAGCAGTGTATTTATGTTTACGGATAAATGTGTGCAGCACGTGTTTATAGTGCCTACTGGCCGAGTTAAGCTTGTTTTTGTTTTGATTAGTTTTATGTGTATGATACGCTTTACGAGCACTATTATATTTCTTGCGGGCAGAATGACACCGAGGCCCGAACCAGGGTTTGTGTGTTATGTTACCTTTAGTGCTTGGTGTTTTATTATATTGTGTTGTGTTGTGTGGGTGAGATTTAAATGCTTTTTCTGCAGAGTCTTTGAATAAATTTGATATTTTATCGGAAACAGAACGGTTTAATGTTTGTATTTGGACAGTTGTTTAACAAACTGGTTATTTCAATTAATTTTGTTTCGTTCAGATTATTGACAAATTCATCACTGTGTTCAGCATTCCACTTCGGAGTCTTGCAATGGGGTTTACCTTCTTGTTTGTTTTTAATATTTTGATTAGATATTTGCGATGTTTGTAATACCATAGATTGTAAACAGTGAAAATCCTAGAAGAGCTCGTCTAGTTCAATTATTTCAAAGTCTTTAAATTGGTGTAATAGTTTAATTGACGTTAATGTGTAATCAATAACTGAGATATGTCGAAATGTGTATTTACCGATACTTGAGTCTTTGCCTATTCTTCCGTTAAGTATAAGGAGGTGATTTAATTTACATATATCAAGCAATTTATTTCCGGTTTTATTAACTTTTGTGCACTTGGATACACGAGTAATGGGGATTTCCAATTGGTTCAAAATGTCTTCTTGGTTACAGGGAAATACTGTATCTTAAAGTTGGAAGTATTTATTAAGAAAGATATCTGGGATCGTATAATGCGGTAAATTTGATGTGTAACCATTAGTGTCCCCAGTCATTAAAATGTTGTCATATTGCAGGCATTTGAAGGTTATGTCAGTTTCAATAAGAAACAATTCATTATCATTATAAAAGCGGGACTGTTCAGGTGGGATGTAAACGTTGCCTATCACATACTTATCAGTTCCATAACAAATATTTAACCAATAGACATATTCACAATTAGAACTTAGTGATGTGATAGTAAAGTCATTTTTCAGATTATTGTTCACAAAGAAACCTAGTCCGCCAGATTTCGTTTATATTTCGTTTAGAAAAAATGAATAATTAGGCACAGACACAATATCATATTGATCGATTTTGGTTTCTTGGATACAAAATATGTCAAACATATTAACAAGTTTGATGAATTCCGGGTATTTGGATCTGGTTTTTAGACCACAAATATTTAGAGATCCTATTTTCAGCTCATGTTGGTGTGAGAGTTCATCTTTACTTATATTAACAATTATTTTTCTTTGTTGCAGGTGCAGTTGGATCAACATTCGGATTCATGTTCACAGTGTGTTTTCGCGGAGGTACACGGTATATGGAGACATTGTTCACAGAATGCCACATTCCCCGTGTATCCCTACACAATGGATGTTTGAGCCTGGGCGTTGTTGATATCCGGTGGTATTTTGATGACGTCACCGTCTTGCTGGCACACAGCGGACATGCTAGCCATGGCTGGATGGACCCTGAGAAAGTAGCCGGGTTTCTGATTAGGGACGGCGGCGGGCTTGTTCGCCTTGTTGGGAGCAGAGGGGGTTCCAAGAATGGTGTTTACACTCGGTGGCTGGGGCTCCGATAATGGATCCGGTTCAAATTCCCCAGCTTCATCGTCTGTGGTAACTGGTTCCTGTGTGATCTGGTGTGAGTCGACGCGTTCCTCTGACGCTTGTGTGGGTTAGCGCGCCGAGAGTTGCTGGAACCGCTGTTCAACATGGGCCGTAACATCAGCGTTTCTGGAGCCGCGGAGCGTGCTGTGCCAATCTGGGAAGGCGTTATTTACTGTTTCTCCATGAATCAACAGCGTTGCAGGGAAGACCATTTTGACATTATGTGCGCCGTATTTGTCGCGCGCCGCCTTGAACTCGGGCCACAGTTGTTTACGGGCGTCACTTATTTCGCGGGGATAATCGCGGGAGATGCCAAATGAAGTTCCACGTAGCAGCGAGTTCCGGGCGTTGTCCATTATAGCGTTCACGTCACGCAGGTCAGAGAATGTTACTAAGATGGCCCTACTACGTGAAAAATCCTGGGAGCGGGCCACTTGGCGCCGGCCTAACCGACGAGCCTCGACAATTCCAACAACATCTGAGTCCATGTTAAGCTTGTTCTTCATGAACTCGCGGATGACACGGAGAGGGTCTTCATTGTTACCACTTGAACTCTCGGGATGGCTACTAAATAACAAGTTTGTTCGCATCGAACGGGCTTCCATGTCTATGCTTTTGTATTCAAGTAGCCTAAGACGGGCCTCCGTGATATCGTGTATAGCGTTTGAGCGGACAAGGTTTTGATTCAAACATTCAAATTTATGATTTAATGTTTTTAGTGAATTATTTGAAGACATCATATCGAACAGACATGTTAATTTGTGTTCCATGCTCATTTCAGAAAACTGATCACGCGTTGTTTTCACTTTTTCATAAACGCCAAAGTCACCTTGTAGTGGGTGGGGTGAGCCCATCGTGGACGCACTGCTTGTTGCACGACGTTTTCGTTTCGCTTCCCTTACTTGCCAGCTGTTTCCCTCGGACAATGGGGCATATTTACCTCTGTACTGGTTTGACATGTCAATCTTCGTACGTCGTTAGTTTTAAAAAAGTTAAAAGATGGTATACATTTTTAATTTAACGGAGCCGATGTAAACACGTCCGCTATCGATCACCTCCCCATGTATCTCCTCTATGGATCAAAACACTGTCAGCACTTAGCTTAGCTAAACACACCGAACACGAGTATTCTATAGAAGATGAGATAATATTTTACCAGATTTGATTCATTGTGTATACGAAATAACAAAGACGAATAATTAAAAAAAGTATCAACATTATATTATAATAAGACACTCAACATTGATAAAAAATGTTTCTGTTGTACCTACATATCATTTAACACAGTGCCATATATTTTCTCAAAACACAATTCACCTTGCGAGTTATAAACAACTTTCGATTTCATAAAATGCAATTCTTGGCACAGAAATAATTTTGCTTATAAAATGTTTTGAGCTTTTTACCTTATGTAGTAACACTTTTAATAAGTATATGTACAATTCAATTCAGGTATATAAGTAACAGTGTAATTGTTGTCTATTTTTATAAGTAGTCAGATGTATTTGTTGAAAATATAAATTGTTTTGTCCTTTTAAAACAGAGACATCATTTAAATAATATGTATAATAAGCGAAGATATTCATAAACCGAAGAAAAAATAAACGTGCACGGTAAAGCAACAAAGACAAACAATCTCTATAAATGCTAATCAATAAAACACACAGCAATTACATACATTTTCGTACCAACACTTTTTAGCACCCTAAACCAGTGTTACATACATATTTACATATACAGTCAAACCTGTCCCAGAGACCACCTTTTAATAGAGACTACCTGTCCATAAAGACCACAACGATTTCCTCCCAATCCTTTCAATTCCTTTCAATCGACCCTGCGAATAAAGACCACCTGTGAACAAAGACCACAACGACCAAATCCCTTGAGTGGTCTTTATTGACAGGTTAGACTGTATGCACAATTCAACATATAATTATCAATGTTCTTATACGACGCTAGCGATGCCCACTTTGTCTTCTAAAGACATGGGCAAGTATTTCGTATAAACGTCAGAAGACTATTCACCTGAAAGCTATTTTTAAACAGCTGAAACAATTTAATCTTAAAGCATCGAGAGCCATGCCCCTTCCAAAAGAGTGAGTAGAATATGAATTTATGTCTACTTCATATTTTGATAACATTTCAAGCAGTTTTATGTTTAGTAAATACTAAATGTGACCGGTCTGCTAGACTTTACTAACAACATAGGAGTTTCAGCAGGAATTAAACTTATCATAACTCTTAAGGCCGCCACGCGACACAAAGGTGATGTTTTTTTTTAACAATGGCCATTGGTCTTTATGTTTTATTACACATAGCCGCGTTCTATACATAGATGGTGAAGTCACTGCGTTATTGTCACCTCTATACTAGGATGCATCACATACCCCTGATTTGGGGATTTGTGCTTCCGCCAAAATAGTTACGCGTAGGAATGAATATTTTTTTTTATAATGAGAAAAACGGTGTTAAATATGTGTTTAAAATGGAATGTTGTTTAAAGAAATGTTATTAAATTATGTTAAAGGGTGATTTCAAATGTCTGTAAAGAAAAATAGCAATTATTAGAAACATATGTTTATCTGTCCTACTTTCGCTTTCGCCATATTGAAAAAGTAGTGCTACCCACAATTCCTTTCGCGCTAATACACAGGTCAGTAAGACCGGTGTGTACACAATGCACATAGCCGAAATTGAATAGTTTTTGTGAATTTCAATAACAGTGTTATGTATTCGGTTCAATAGACAAATTATCCCTCAATACAACTTATGCTTTTTTAGGTCTTGTAACATTGTTGGGACTAAATTATATTTCCTAGCCAATATAACAAGGCAAAAACAAATAAACACCAAACAACGTAAAAATTTATGTCAGAATTATTTCGTACCATATACGTTTAAAGCAAACGTTCTGGATATATAGTTAATACTTGTTTGACTAGATGAAATTGTATTCTAGATTCAATATGAATTGATTAACCTTATCTCAAGAATAACCAAGCATATGGTTTATGGTAAAAACTCTTCTTACATAATTACGAATTGATTCAACATATGAAATATATGTTTTAAAAAACGGCATATATAATTGTAAAGTAAGTGTTGGTGAAAGAAGAAAAAGCAATCCAAAATGGAAGAAAAATAAAAGCAATGACTCCGACTGGATTTGTATATTTGCCCTTAATCCCTCAGTCTATTTTCAAGTCCTCATCAAGCCGAGACTTTCGTTTGTGTGAAACAACATAAACTATTTCCAAGGAGTAATTACTGTGACAATATTTCTTGTAAAATATGATTATACGAAGTAACATTTTTGTAATTTAATAAAATGCCTGACAATGAATTCCACCTACAAAGACAAATGATAACACACACATTTATAGCTTAAAGTCGACTTAAAAGTATATGGGGAACTTGGAAGAACATCGTTGATAACGTTAAGAGCCATTTATGTAATACGGTAATAGTTGACAATTATTCAGTTAGAAGATCTCAAGTATGCCAAGTGCATTTAAAGCAAAATGTGTAAGAATTTAATAAATAAACAAAAAACACATTTTTGGGCAAAATCGTTTAGTAATCTGTAGCAGTGCTTAGGCGTACATTATGCATGGCTAAACCAAGGTGAAGGTGATACAAAGTGTTTTTATCCTGGCTATGTCTAGATTATATCCAAAATTGGATATCAGAACTTAATAATTCTTCAAGAGCAATCAGTTACAGTAAGTTTTGTCAATTTGAATTGCAAAGTTACTGACAAAATGTTAGTATAAATGAGTTTATATTTGATCTTTGTAGATTAAGAGTTTCATCTCATAGATTAGAAATTAAATCAGGCGGATGGCATAAACATGTATCTATACCTTTTCAATAAAGAACGTGTCAACACGGAAATGTTCTTGAGGATGAATTTCATGTTTTATTAGAATGTCCCTAAAATGATGATATTAGAAAATTGTATATAACAATAAATATTACAGAAAAAGACCAAACATGATAAAGTGTATTGGATGCAAGTATGACACATACCAATATAAACTTAGCTATATTTGTACATAAAGAATTTAGTCAAAAAGACCTGTAAACATATAATTATGATTACTTGTGTAGAATGTATTACTCAAATTTGAAATATATTACTCGCTATCTTGACGATTTCGTCCTTGTTGTTGGTAATGTTATCATTATAACATTCTTAAATAGATTCTTCATACTGTTATCCAATTGTCCTAGACCTTTTAATGAATTAATACTTTATTTAACAATTTATCAAATTCAAAACTGATGAAATTTTTATGCTTTTATATATTAAATATTGTTTTGAACATGTGAAAACATGGACTGTATGTCTATTGTATATTGAATAAACCATTTGCGAACATATGAAATTTGCTTTCCCTGAATTTAAAGCAAAACTCACAACCATGTTATCAAATTGTACTTGTATCTGTTTATGTTTTAATGTCATATGTCATAGATTTACACTCAATATAATTACCAATATTTTTAATGCACTTATATACAGGTATAATTCTTATATTAATGTGGAGGAAATTGCATGCAAATAATGTCCCTATTATTACCATTTACACCCACTTAAACGAGAATATCACGAAAATGTTTCATCCGGAGAAGACAGAAATTATCGGAAATACCAATGCGTAATGGGAAAAACGTTTTCCGCCATTTTATATCTAATTTCACTTGAAATGTGTGAACTTTAAATACAAATGAAACTTAATTATACTCACCGGGTCATATGTGTATCTGTCTATAAGCCCGTTTGAGATCCGTTTCAATCAACATTCAGCACTTCACCTTCGCTTTCATCAAATCACACACGTCGTTTATTTTTTGAAACACTAAGTGAATACATTCCCCTCGATATTTTGACTTCCTAATAAAGTCATTTAAGGCAGAGCCTGTTGACAGAATCTTTTGGAAAACTCAAGTGCGCCATTTTTCTGATATATGTATCCTCCGTGTTAGGTACAGAGTTAAACGGGGAGATGTTTATCTAATTATCAAGTGGAGCAGATTTTAAGTTTACAATATATATGTTGCTCTTAAGGCAATGAATAAGCGCTGCATTAAAACACAAAATTTCAAGGCAACAGTTCAAAAAACGTTTGTTTTCACCACTTTCCTACAATAACACATGTAAGTTACTAAATCAATATAATAAACGTGTTCGAATTGTTTCTATCAATATGAATTGCTATTGGTTTTCAATTTGTTTGCTATTAGTTATTTAAACATATATATTTTTCATTCAAAATATGAATACACGATAACATGGTAACAGGTTTTACATTGATATAAATATTGCATAATTGAACTACTTTTAAATGACTCTTTATTGGAATTTTCTCTTTAGAATTTTTAGACTGTGTAATGTTATAACTGCATGACACATTGCATCGATTCTGTTCGTTAAGTGAAAATTTCAATATTAAATGTGTTTAACTTATTGCGATTTGAGTGTTGTGATTTGGTTGTGAATAGCACCATTACTGTATGACTAATTGCAAACACACATCCACGTAGCAGTTTAAACGTATTTGGATGCATGCGATGTATATTTGAATACAAAACCAATTATCCGATATGTAATAGTTGAGCCGAAACTTATAAATTACCATATAAATTGACACTAAAACTTTACGTTTTTTTAAAACAAAGGTCAATTTCTTTTGCAATATTTCCGGGTGTATGGGCACTTATGCGATAAAAAAAAACGTATGCACGTGATGAAGATTTTATTTTTCTACCACATTTATATATAACGCCCTTTTCATACAGTGTGTGCGTTCAGCGGCGCTTCGCATTTCCCCCCCGATCACTGGGTCATAAGTCGTCCGTTAACATCTTGGCGCAGTAAGCAGCCACGGCACAATGGCTTATTTCCCTCACAGGTACCCATTTATACACCTGGGTGGAGAGGAGCGGATGTGGGATAAATGTCTTGCTCAGGAAAATTCCAGTGGTAAGGGCGGGATTCGAACCAGGGACCTCTCGATCTCTAAGCCAGCGTCCTACCATTAGACCACTGCTCCCACTTGTAATACATTTTCATTGTAAAAATAAAAATATACAAGTTCTCATCACGTTTATAAATATATGCTTAGTGTTTTTGGTAAAGAGTGTACTTATCTGTGTCTAGTTTCCAAACCGCAATTTCAACCCCATCGCAACATTCTTATTGGATTCAGATGTTTTTATCATTTTGAATACGCTATATACGATTGTCTGGACGATCCAGTTTCCACCGAAATATATTTGGTCTTAAAATAGAAAGTTGATAGCTGTTTATAGAAGCTACCACTAACGAATGTGCAAACTCATTAACTGACGTTTCGTAATTAACGTCATTTGCAATAAACAGCGTTTGGCGCGCATTTTGTCATATTAACAAAATATTGCTGGTATATAGGAAATTATATGATATAACATTTTGTGACGAGAGGAGCCAAGACTATTATCTAAGATTCAATCGCAATAAAGTATATTGACCGAGGCTGCGCCTCGTTCAATACGACTTTTTTTTTACCGCGAATATAAGATCTGATACAATTGTTCTTGAGTCAATCATTGTAAAATATCCACATACATGGTAAAGGGCATAAACATACGTGGCATTTGTATAGACATACACATTCAAGGGTATTATCAGATATGGTCAATATTATAAACAACATTTGACATGCGCGGCTTAACATTTCACGCTGATCTTTAAAAAAGCATAGAACTAAATTATGTTCTAAAAATAGTTAAAATAAAAGCCTTATTAAAAAAAATGGTCTAGAAGAATTTTAATACCTATAGGAAGAATTCAAATAATTGAAACTTTAGCATTACCGATGTTAAATCATCTCTTGGTTTCATTGCCTAATCCACCACCTAATTTGTTTGCATAGATCAATAAACAATTTTTTTATAATTTTCTGGAATGGTAAACACAAAATTAACAATAAATATGGTAATACAAAGAATATACAGAAGGTGGCTTAAAGATGATTGATCTGTTTGCTTTTGTAACATCTCTGTACTGCTCATTGATCTGTAGAATTGTAAATGGAAAAAGAAAATGGAAAACTATTGTAAATACTATGATTGTTTTTCAAACATCATACAGCTGCGGCAGTCACTATCCTAAAAAACTAAATTAACACGATACAAACTGCATTTTGGAAATATATATTGAAATCGTTTGTTAAACTTTGTAGAAAAGAGCCATTTAAAAATCAGAGTTTGCTTCAAAATCCATTATTCTATAACGCTGACATAACAATTGGTAACAAAAGTGTATTTTTTTTAAATCGTGGTTTGAAAAAAGCATTTATTTTGTTGGGGATTCGATGTACAAAACTGAATGTTTAACCTTTTACAGTTACGATGAGTTTTGCAAAGTATATAATTCCAGCCAAACTTCTTATATTTCATAGGAATTATAAATGCAGTGACACAATACATGAAGCTCAGAAGCTCTTATGACACAAGTTTTATGAAGTCGTTTTTCCCCACTAGCTATGGCCTATATTGGTAACCACAAAAGGTACAAAGCCTATGTATGAAATAATTTCCAAAAAACGGAGACATATCTTTTATATGCCTTTTCGTATTACACGTGATACTAATTTGCAGTGGTTTCAGTATATAATTGTACATCGAATTATAGGTACAAACGCTTGTTTATTTAAAATAGGATATGCAACTTCAGCAAACTGTACTTTTTTGTGAAACTGAATGTGAAACAATTTAACATATAGTTTGGGAATGTTATCATGTCAACCAGTTAATAACAGAATTGTTTTCTAATTGCAATCATCTGTCGTACCTTCTATATGTCTTCCTTAATACTGAGACATTCAAATACAAGTGGGTTTCTAAACTTAATATTTGTGTTGATAACAATGTTTATTTATAATTGTAAAATGAACAAAACTAAACCCACTCTTAAAGCTGCAAAATCGTATCTGCCCTTGCATTGTCATGTACTAAATAAAATTAACTATTTAAATGATTCGTGTAAAATGCAAGAACGGGAACTACTATTACCTCTTCTCCAGTATTTGTGATATGTGACCTAAGAAGTATTGTATCTTAAACTGTTTCCTAAAAAATAGTGTTTATATTGTTACGTAAAAGCTGTTGATTGTTAAACGTATACAATGTGCTATAATATGCATCTATAACATGCTAAACTATGTACGGTTTGGATTGGGATGCCCTCGACCCTCACATACCTATTGACGAGTAAGCATATAATATATTGAACGGAAAACAATAATAAAAAAATAATAGAATAAACAAACATAACCTCGGGTATAAAAACACATTGTTGGACATGGCTAATGAAATAAATTATAAAAACAGACATGCACTATGTCAAAGACATGTAAGTTATGCAACCTATACGTTTTCAAAACAAAATACTCGTACAATTACATGAAAGGAAATTGTATTGTATCGTATTAATTGACAATAGTTATCTGAACTTAGCGCCCAAAAGAACCACTCACGTAAAATGCCGCCGCCGTTCTGAATAAATACATAACATCGACTTAATCAGGTCTAAGTAATTTAATAAAAATCCGAAAGAAGCAACTCATTATTATTCATCTACAGTGTGTCTTAATTAAGTGAACAATTTATATTAACATGGTTTTGTAATCAGCAGAGTATTCCTGTATTAATTTCGAAATAAGGAGATGGTTGTTGAACTTGATATTTTAGTGCCAATGTTATTGATTTTGAATACATTTGAATATTCAACTGTTTAAATATTCCAAAGATTTCTTTTGATTTATTTAACATATTACGAATTAAAAAAAACGACAATTTTATTATATTTTGATTTACCGCAAAAGAATGTATCTCATTTGTTTATTGTAAAACCTTATATCAGGAATGGCAATATTATTATATTAAGTGTTCTTTTTTAATTATAGCTACAACTAAATCTGCTTGTTGAAAAAGTCTAACACATAAGACTGATACTTAAGGGCCCATCTCCGGGTAATTAAGCATGTTATCCGTATATCTATTTCTAACATATATGAATTCCTGACATATTGAATTAATATCAAGACAAAGACAGGTCCTGATAAATATGCAAAAGTCCACTCTGGCGAAGTGGAAGAACAATATTATTCTACGGTTAAACAAAGTTCTCGATATTATGTCGGTACTTTAATACAAACTTTGCTTTATTCATCACAAAACGTTGCTTAATGAATAATTATTTAACAAGTATGTGATGAAGGTTTTATTTATTCTTCATTCTAAATGACTTGTTGAACGGAACAGTTTGGACGTTAATTGAACCACCGAAGACATATTATAACAGTGTTATACCTTGTCCAATTTGTTGGTTCATATTTAGTCTAAGTGTCGGAATAAAACATAACATCTGGTATAATGTGTCACAACGTTGAATGACGAATGAATTTGAGCACAAGACGGCTTTTGCCTTAACCGAAAGGATGAATAACTTTGAGCTAGTATGATATTCATTCTTTAACCAGATTATCATTTACCTAAAACACATCAGTACAAGAAATGCATTTGTAATAATATTCCTCTATAATCCTTTGACCATATTCAGGTTTAAAACCTATATCATCATATATATGCTGTCTAAATAGTATTAAAAAAATACCATCGGTATCGACACAATTCATTTACATGATTAAAATATCGTCTGTCAACTAGTTATTATGCAATAAAATAGAGTTTAGGTATAGGTTTACCAATTTATAAACGTTTCATAAATAGTATTATAATTGTGGAAGGTTTCAAATATTATATTCAAAACGCTTTGTAAAATCTTAAACAGTATAAAATATATGCGTAATGTTGAGCGACCATAATTGATTTGACTTAACGATTTAAAACGGAATATTTATAAGTAGTATTACCTGAGAGATAAGCGTGTTTTGTGGGTTTTTTTCCTAGCCAACTGCGGTTTGGAATGCTTTAAGACCGGTTTTTACACCAGAGCTTTTCATTCATAGCTAGAAAGCGAAGACCACAATTTTAATTAAGTATTTGTTTTGGTGTTGTATGTCTTGTCAAGTATTGCAAATGAAATTTATATTTAGCTTTAAATAAATGACTATTAGGTGTTGACCAGAGTTTCAGATTAAGGTGTATCTCTGAAGTTTGAATATTAGAGTATCAAATATATCTTGAAATACTATGTTTACGATAAGCTTTTTCTGTCTTAGAAGGAATTGATTCAAATCAAAACAAGTTATACCTCTCAAAACTGGATTTGTACGATGTTAAGTCATATCCTAACAGCGCACACCTTATGAAATCATCCGATCCGATATGTTGGCTGAGCTGTTTGCAAAACGATTTTCAAAGACCATTGAACCTATCGCCAGTTAAAATAACCGCTTAATCGTCTAGGTCTTTATCAAGAAAAGCAACTCGCTACATCGAAAAAGATATATTCATATCACCAGACATTACGATTTCTTTAAAATCAAAGTGCAATTGTATTGTTATTTCAATGATGTATGGAAGACGCAGTCTCGCTGTATTAAATCACTATCTTAAAAATGGTTTTATCTTTTAAAGTGGCTTTTTGCAATTGCAACAGCGCCTCCCTTAATTGCAAATATGCAATTGAAATTTATAAACTTCTACGAAGCATCAAAGACGTTTGACATTCTCTTCAATCATATAAACGATACTACAAGTGGATCAAAGATATATGTATCAAATGAAATTTTTCCGATTGCTCAATGCGTATTGTGCATTGCAAGAAGACAACAAATTATACAAGTAACATTATATACGCTTATGTGTATGGCATTTTGATAAATCAAGACTAACTGGTATTAGGTACGTCCTTTCAGCGCATATGATAACTGAATGACACATTTTATGTGTCTTTTAATATGTAAATGTCGCTAACTCCTTTTATTTGTCTTAAAACTGTCATGTGAAATATTAAATATAATGCGCACGCCGTATAAAATAAAATTTACAAAATTGTTTGTATTAAATATTTTACAATGAATCTTTCACTTAGAAATACCCTGTTTATAAACACTTATCAATCATAAGAAATGATAAAGATGTTCAGTTACAACGTGGAAGTACTGATCTCGTTTAATTATTACTAATGATTGAGTTTAAAGCGACAAGTAGGTATATATTGCAGAACAAAACACATCCAATGGTTTTTTCTTTATATATAAATGGGGTTTATAAAAATTTAAGGAGTAAACTCTGGTTTAAATCACTCAATATTCAAGCATGCTCTGAATGTTTACGTTGCAAGTATATTGTTTTGAGTGTGGACAGTGTTCAACAGTGTTATATTGAGAAATTTGAGGCAGAAAGTCAAAGGTCTCATTCAAGATTTATCGCAGAAAATGTTTTCTTCTTGTACTGCATATGAAATGACAGCTTAAAGTGTTTGTTTGTTAATAAATGTGCGCTTTGGTTTATGCAGTAAACAAGAAGATATAATTAAGTGAAATTATGGACTGCATTTTATATTGCATTCAAATTATTTAATAATGTTTTTTCTTATATGAATAAAAGTAGGTGTCTCGTTGATTATATCACAAATTGCGATGTTTAAATGCAAGCTGCATAAATAGCGAGTGTATACTAAGAATCCTGATTGATTAGGGCAAGCAATTGTAAATACGTTATTGCTAAACAATGGACACACATAATAATTAGCTCCGTACACATTATACGTTTCGTTTGAAATTCATATTCGTCGAAATAAAAAGGAACTATTTTAAGTACATAAAATGAGGTATTTATAACTGTGAACAATCAAATGATACTTTGCTTCTTTGAAAATATTAACGTATGCTAGAGAGTAGCAATTATATTATTTTCTACTTCGAAGTTTCAATCATTTTAAAGACGTTTAGATGTACAATGTAAACACGAACTCACAAAACCACAATACAGTGTATGCACGCGTTCAACTCACACTAAGCAACTATAGTAAATGATTGCTATGCATGAACACGATTATTTTTACTGCTTGTCAATAATAAGGTACAGTGAAAGATTCATCGTAATAAAAGGTGTTAGTGCTGCGCATGAAGCCAATTATGTACTACAGAAAACCATTCGACACATGTTATAACCTCTAAAATGAACATGTTCCGTCACTTGTAAAAGAAAGTTCATAATGAAATGTGTTCACAATACACGAAATGCACGTAAAATACTGCTTAACAATTCATAGCTTTATGTATCGTTTTGTGTTTGAAATGAACACGTGTATATAATAATCTCGTTTGTATGACGTCAGTGTTTCAAGTCCGTTATCCAACATTTGCAAACATAATCCGAACACTGGTCAGTTGTTACTCTCGATATGTTTTAATATTGTCGTCTGTGATTCTTTACTCGATATCATACATTGGTCAAAGTTTATTTCTATTAAGATTATACTACATTTATTTACAACGAAATCGCGCAACGCTTAAAAAGTACACGGATTGAGTCCAATTATAAATTGTCTTTTATAAAACAAATAGTTGGCTACAATTACTTTGAAACAGTTCATCTTCTTTTTAAGCAATCATTAGATAGGCCCGTACAATCATGCAGGAGGTTCCGATTATTTGAATAGGTTAACATTATTTCATCAGTCTGGACAAATGTTATGGATCACAAATAGAGATAAAAGCTAATCAGCGAAATAGTGCGTCCGTTGATCGATTTATTACATACATTCCTTAACAATTAGGACATCCTAGGAATTCTTCAACTGAGTCAATCATTAATAGTGCATTCAGAACCACAGAAAAGGAAATTTATTGAATAAAGAATATCCCGAAAATATAATTCATAATTCGTCAGCTTGTACAAAATAATGAGCCCATTTAATGGATTTATTTGTATAAAACAATAACTACATAGCTTTTATCTATTAAAACGTTGTTTACAAAATAATAACTTTAAACTAGGTAAAATATTCAGGCATCCATTACTGTCAGTAATGATCTGGAATTGTTTTACTATTATTACATGGTTTATGAGTTGAGTGCACACAATACGTTCAAATAATAAAGTAAAACAACTTAACCATATATTTATGCACTCGTACGTTGGTCAAACATTGCTTTAGGGTAAGAGCACTTTGCGTGTTAACATCATTATAGACATGTACTTATACAATGGAATTTACTATGAACAGAATGATGAAACATTTCTTTCAACCGTTTGTGGTTGTTAATGTCCAATGCTCGTGTTTAAGAGGTTATTAACGGTTATTTAAGTTCTTTTTTTATATCTTTTAACCTTTTACAATTTCATTAAATTCGTATATATCTAATGATTGCTGTTTGTTCATTATATAAAGGTTCATTTAAGTGTTTATTTTTGTCGCCGTGACACTTTTCTCGGGCGAAATAATGAAGTAGACGTAAAGTGTACCATCACGCACTAAGTGATAAAAGGTGCAGTGTTATGATCATTGAAGTTCACTTTCTAGTGTAAGCTACCATCGTATGAAAAGCCATTGTTTATGTTTTTCACTGAACAGTAGTCCATATATTATTCCATCTTGACAAATATATGTGTGGAAAGTAGGAAAATGAATAGTTTTACTACGTTAATATACTTTTGGGAAATACCGTCGATATTCTCCTGTGAGTACTTAATAATAAAAACACTCCATTGGGAAAGATTCAAATGCCTACAGCTTACACAAAACACATTGCTGTAGCTAACATATAAATAGGTTCGACTTCTAGACGCACTGAGCACATTGTAACATAATCCAGCGTCTCACATCATCCCCACGACAATAAACTAACGGCAACAAAAGCCCATGAAACGAGTTTATGTATATTGCCATAACAAATTCCCTTATTACCATATTATAAGAGATGTTCATATAGGCATTTACACTATCCTGCCGTGATGTTTGCATTTAGAATTTAGAAAATGTATTGGCATACTTTCTTTAACACCCGTTTAAACAGTGCTATTACGGTGTAGCGTCTTAGAAATGACATTGAACGATAGCAAACCGTCTAAACAGACGATGGATTTATTAAGACAGACTGTATACGATTGGTGCGAATGACCTAGCACTTCATAAGTAATATCAACTTATTTACCATGGCAATTTTATCTGCCTATTTCGATTTAGTATTTGTTTCCAAAACGAAGTAAATATTGTATTTAACAATATTTTATATATAAATAATAACTGACAACTAACTTGAAATTCTACCAATCGTGATATAATATGAGTAG
This sequence comes from Dreissena rostriformis, assembly GCA_007657795.1. Taxonomy (NCBI): domain Eukaryota; kingdom Metazoa; phylum Mollusca; class Bivalvia; order Myida; family Dreissenidae; genus Dreissena; species Dreissena rostriformis. The sequence continues at coordinate 80,264 of VMBQ01001276.1, forward strand.
TACCTGCATACTGCCCTCTTCAACACATACTTTATGCATTAAATTAAACATGCAATACATAGAAAATTGGATACATGTTTGTTCGAATCCCATTTTGTTACAGTTTTCATAAAATAGCTCGTCGCATGTTTTTGTTTATGATTCTTCTCTTATTAATTATTGTTAACGTTAAATTTCGTAATAACAATTACAAGTTTGTCATCCTTGCAACACGTGCATCTATTTCAATTTGTAGAATAAGCAATTAACATACGCATATCATGTAATATACAGACAGGATATCATCAAGACGTACGTACGCTCGCTTAAAAAACAAGTGGTCAGTACAACATTATAATTCGAAATCCATTTCAGACTATTGATATCGGTGAGGTTTGTGTCAGGTTGGTTGCATATACGTACACATTAGTCATGCATATTCGGTTAATGCCAACACTGCATTAGTTAAGAATCATAGTTATAAGCCTCATTAGATGTCCTTGAATGTGTCTGTAAAGTTCACCGCCTAAAAAGGCACACATTCCGACGACACACACAGAAACCCAACGTCAACGTAGATAGATGAATAAGCTCATTAATTTCTGCATAATTGGATTACTACCTTTATGAACATTCGCCATTGCAACCCACAAGTTTATTACAAACATTATGCCACTGTATGCGTGAGCTCTGTTACTGTAGTACGATTCGTGTTGATAACTAAAACCAATATCTTTCGATTTCACAGTATTATGTATAATTGCCTACAATATAAAACTAGTTGATTGTTTATAGTATGCTCTTATAAGTTCATGACTCAGTCAAATATATCTTTTGTTCTGTATAAGCTGTAATATATATATATGAACTGATGATGACATAATGGATTTCGTGAACAGATGCTAAAATTCATCACGATTGATTTTTATGTGTACCTGATTAAGTAACGATAAACACTAACTATTAATTAAAAACTGATGAGCTTGATAGTGTTGATCACATCAGACATAAGAAAGAGCACCTAATCGTGTTCAGTAAGACTTAATGCGATTGATTTTTCTTACAGTCTTATAGTAATCTAATATTCCAAAAACAAATATTATATTTTTGCGTTTCTGCTTTTTAAAAGATGACAAAAAACTAAGTACACCTTTACCTGATACTCCGAAACGTAGTTAATTACTATATAGGAAGTCATTATTAACGCCGGGAGGACTTTTCAAAAACGTGTTAATACCGATCATTATCTAATAATGGACATTCTCTGAAAACAAGAAATGCTATTAAGGAACATGTTCGGGTAATGTGACAAACCGCATTAAATTTCAGAGCGCAAAAGCATATTCAAATTAGGCAGACATGGATTTAAGGGTAAGATACAGTGAACACTTAGATGAATTTATTATCAATTAAATCCATTGCAATAGAAATAACCCGGCTTTTTTTGGTAATAAAATGTGTCTTTGCAATGACGATTGTCAGACCAAACAATTTTATATTTTAATTATAAAATAAAAGTGATATTAGACGCATCTAACAAAATAAGCTATGTTTATAGGTGTCTATCGCAACCGTTGTTTATTTGTTGATGTTTTCACTTCATATACAATTATATTTGTTAAAATAATGCAGCATCAACATACTAAAAAAATATCCCGGAAACAGAAAAATAATGCATTTGAATATCAACCGTACTTTCGTGTTGACAACTGATAAAAGAAATGAGTCGATGTACGACGTGAATATAAATTGAGTTTAAGTGCAGATTCGTTCATACGACACAAAGACACACTTTTGTTTTACGGATCATTTTAATTTCCTGCAACGATATCTATCATACGACACACGAACACTAACTCCGATCCTTATAAAAGACAGTTCCGCTCGGCTTAGAGGACTGAAACAGTCATGCAAAATATCGAATATAATATATATTTTTTATTAACAACTGGTAGCAAGATGAGTTGCAGATAATTGGTCAGTTACCACATTTTAACTAACCTGTAAATTCTTTTCAGCTCAATTCAATAGTGAAAAATGCGTCTTATATCACTTTGAGTTTATCGATATTTAAAATCTGTACTGGGGCGTCAATAACAGAAAATGTCTTCAATGATGATTATTCACATATACACTTTAATTATGGCATGCGTTTATACTTGTACTAAGTAAGATTGCTGAACAAATGGTGTATTTCTCATATTTCAACCTGATATTGTCGAATTTCAAAATGAATCTTAGTAGATCTAGTATGCACTACAAAACGCATACGACATTTAGTTTTCAGTTTGTAATTTGAAAAGCCAGTAAATGTAACAGATGCGACTTATTACACGGAGTTTACGTTAAAAATGTGTATATGCTGTAATTGTGTATGCCACCCAAGAAGACACGTATACATGTACAACGTCACATACTCTATTTCAATTGATCTACGTGCAGTTCGTCTTGATTTGATAAAAAAGTATTTATGTATAACAAATAAATCTATATTTGACTACACAATAACCGATCAGTATCAAGATAGCTAGCTACACATGACTTTCTTACTTTGCGAAGTGAACCGCGACAGATATGCTCAGTTGTCAGAGTTCTGGTCTGTCAATTCATGAGTACCAGTCTGTTCATTTAATTGGGAGGTGATTCTTAGCCCATAATCTTCTCTACCTCCGATTTATCGCAAAAGATAGTTTCACAGTAATTGAAATAATTGTGGGAACTTAGGATTGGGTAACACTTAGATAGGTAAAGCTTAAAAAGGAAGTGATGAAGTTTAACTGACGGTCTTGATTTAACTGAAATGGTGTTAAATGTAATAAGATAAACACAGTGTAAAAGAACAAACACAACAACACATCTTAAATTATTAACAGTGCAAAGCTTGCATTTTGTTTAATCACGATTATTAATTAAGTCTTCACAATTAAAGGGCAACTTGTTGAGTCCATTGCCCAGTATCATGCGCATTCTCAATTTTCAACTCAGAAGATGAGATTTGAGTTTCCATTCAGTATTGAAAATGTCAATCAGCGCATGAACAATCACAAATATCACCTGTTAGAATATGCACATATCACTCCTCCAACTCAGGGTTGAACCTGACTTAAAACTAAAAACAACAACTTTTGAGAACACCAACTTGAGAAAATGATCAAACTCGTATCCAAAATTGTGAAAAAAATCAAAGTTGAGTCATTCATTATACTGACTTAAGTATGCTTGTGATAATAGACCCTTTACCGACTGCTTTCTTTTAGATTTCGTTCTATGGCAGTTAGTTTTATCTATCGACATTAAACCATTAATAAGTGTAACATTTATATTATATATTATATATCTGAGCCGTGCTCTGGGAAAACGGGGTTTAATGCAGTACGCAGAGGTTAATCAGGGACGACACTTTTCGCCTAATCTGGATTTTCGTTTAGAAGAATTTTCCTTAAAAAAACGTTCTATAAAAGAAGAAAGTTTCATCCCTGATTAGCATCTGTGTGATAGTTTGGCTAGAATGTTCTACTTTAACTATTAAAGAACACAGCATTCAAGTTTGCAGCCATACATATGAACATACGCAATATGGTTTTAACAATACTGCTTTAAAAAACTTCCGTCTAAATAACAGCCAGTTGTGTTTCATTGGCGTTACATTTAAAATTACATTTTAAATTGAATGATATTGTAGATTGTCATACTTTGTTGACAGAACATTGGTCATTAATTGTAGGAGCATACATAAATGGAAACGTAATTGGCTTTGCTTTCAGGTACAAGAATCTCTCCAACGTCCTGAAGTTGCTGCATTCCCTGTCCCGGAATTCGTTTTGGCTTGAAACTGGCCACGGTCCCTTCATTATATACGTTTCAGCAAATTTATCGCAACGGATTTTTAAGTAGGGCAGTAATGATAAATAACAGAGTAGGTTACTAGTGTTATGTTAAATAAAATAGTTATTTAATGACCACAGAACACATCCCACATGAAACTGAAAGGGGGTTGATAATTTAAACATATATGTATAGAACATTAAAAAAAGCTAGGAAAACAGAACTACATGCCACGAACAAAATATTAGTAAATATATTTATCGTAATACCTTTACATTAATGTACATGCATATTAATATTGCTAACATAATGTATTAAACTTAAATTGCAATTACAATAATTAAAGCTGTAAAATGCAATGATGAAAACAAACTTATGCAAGCATTAAATAATATTTAATATTCCAAAAATATAAAAGAATGACAACAAAACAATAGGATATGTTACACTGATTTTCAGGGTATTGCCATAATTAAAATCATCTTCCCTTATAATACAAAATTGAAATAATTACATAAGAGCCACACAAACACACCCAAGCGATCATGTATGCGCAGACAATGTAAACATTCATAGAATCCGAAAACAATCGCAGTTTTATAAGATATTTATCAATAACAAAATAATTACAACAACACAAATCAATGCGTACATTTGATGTATAGTTTGACATCGACCAAGGAGACGCCGTCGATCAACACATTCCGTTTGATAAAGGGGATGTCTTAAGTATTAACGTAGTAAGTGTTTAAAATATCCATTATAGCTAATTGGTTTGTGTTCATTAAACATCCATATTCGTTTCACAAACTAAAATTATCTATGCAAATTATTTAACTGAAATATTGGCACACAATATATCATTGATATCGAACTTACACACCTTTTGCAGCATGTGAACTATGGTAGTTACAACAATCATATGGAATGTTAAAACCACAATCTGATGTCTGTCTCTAAATGTTCGTACAGCTTCATTAATGTCGATACTACCAATCTTCATGTTCAAGCAAACATGTAAACGGGGCAGATACTATCTAAATGCTAAACAATAATGTTCGTTTAATGTACATATTGATTCACTGTAATAGGACTTTTCCGTCGAAGGCTGATGTTCAATCAACATCCGCTTGGTCAATAATAAATACCCTGTATACGGTGTGAAATGCAAATCACTGATTCAGAATAAACTACGACTGCTAATGTTCTTGCTTCATGTACGCTCACATTTCGGTAACACGTTTTCTGCGATGCTAGCTGAACGGATATATAGAGAATAACAGGCTACTGCCTGATCTTTTTGTAATATATCAGTCAAGGCTTAGACTAATATAACGGCGAGGCTTGTCGAGGGGTTATTTTATTCGTGCCGACCCTGATGTATTACACAATGATCAGGCAGTAACCTGTTTTTCTGTTTATCATACCACTCACAAAACTCATCCCCTTTTTCAAGAAAGAATTAAATATAATCGCTACGCCCGGTAGCGGCTGCATTTGTTTAGCGCGTATGAATCGTTCTAAAAATAGAATTGTTCCTCAACACGCTAAGTAGCGCAATTCAATGGAATTTTATAACGCCGTTAAGTTTCTTTGCCGCTTTAATTCTGCAAAGAAACGTTAAGCCTCAATACTATATCACACAAAATAAATGCATATATTATATATTTTAAAAGGATCTCTAAACTAGCTTTTGTAATATGTAAAGGCCAGTCGATCATGTCTTCGCAGTGCGTCTACTCTTGTTATGAATGGACTGGTGCTTTCATTAGAAATTCGTCATTAACTGCGTGTTTTGCCTACTGTAGTGGTTGTGTGTAAATATTTAGGTTCTGTACATTTAAAACAGCTCCAAAGAACATGCATTTTTTTTATCTATTTGACCATGAAATTTTGATTGTGCAACTGCAGGGTGGTGAGATAAATGTTCATTTAACGACATTTTGGAAGTGTTGACAGCAGATGAATGGATATGTAATTTTGTTCCTGAATGATTGAATTTGTTCATGACACAGAGGAGATAACTCGCTAGTTGCAGTGGAACATGTTTACAACAGGTTTGAACATCTTTTCGGTGTTTTTTCTTTCGGAAATTTCGCTGTAACTGATGATGGACTGAACTTTTTGGGTCATGTGATTTGCATGATTTTAGTAGATGCAATATTTGAATCCATAAATGTTTTAACTAAGTCAGTAAGTGTTTTCTTGCACAATAATTACTGATATTTTTTGCCTTATCCAAACCGGCCTCGATTGCCATAGTTTTCAACATCTTTGCAAGTTTTCTTAGCCTTTGCAACAAGAACCACTTATCAGAACTCTCAAATCTGTGTAAATGTGCAGACAATGACACTATGTTGTGATAATTTATCATTAGGAAACAAGCCTAAAGCTGCTGCAGCCTTATTGGATGCCGAGATTGAAAAACTGTTTGCGGACAAAATTTGAGTTGTGATTACGATTATAATTTCTTTTGATCAGAAATTGTTTTTGTTATGTTTTTAACAAAAAAAACAAAAATAATTTGATTTTTTTTAAATGGCATTCAATGCAAGAAATAAATAAATAAAACTAGATATATTCAATGAAATCTTTTATTTCAATTACTTTTATATTATGAAAACATGGATTATATTTGTCTTTTTCTTGATTCTTTCCGATTTTTCTGCTTTGCTTTCAGATAGTCACATGCGAAGGAAAATGATTGACCACTGATGCAAAATATCGAGTATGGGTACTTGGCGCTTTGAAGTTTCCTCTCAATTCTCTCCCACGATGCTATGTAGTGTGGCTGGCTCGTATTCATCACCATCGGTCTTGCGAATGCAGAGCAGGTACGTGGAAAGATATTCATCTAGATGCTCAACTGATAAATTGTGGGATTTCCTTCCTTTCGCCTTTCAGTACAAAATATTTTTGGAATCGATTGACCACTGTTAGTGTTTTACAGTGTGTTTTTGTGAGCATGGTTATGTTTATTTTATTTTATAAAGTCATAATGTTCCAAAATGATTGAGATTTTTACTATTTAAACAAATTTCCTGTGACACAATTGACAAACTGTAACAGACGGACACTGTACAGTTGCCTAAGACATAACTTATTATTTAAAATTATTATAATCAATACATTTATTATTGAGTTGTAGTATTAATTGTATTACTATTGTGTATTTAACATTATTTTATCAAAACAAATTACATTCATTCAGTTTTACTAATTGTGTTACTATTGAATTTTATTATTTTTTAAACTTTGTTATTCTGATAATTAACTTCATTTTGTTTTTGTCTATTAATATTTGGTGCTGAAATTTTGAGATGACCATTGACATTTGTATAGGAATTCGTGTCTAAAAAGGAGTCCGTTTGTTACATGACGTCATCATAATTTACACATTCATTCTGAATATTTGGAAAATACTTTTTTGCTGTTTGTGTTGCTTTCTGTGGGTTAAATGTAATACATATTGGTTTCAAAAGTGTTTGTTTTTATGAATCTGATTCACTTTTACAATAAAATAATGACTTTTTTTTGTTAAGTCTTACTAATAGACACATCGACTGATATAAGAACTTTCTGTTGAACATGATATTAAAAAATATATCGTGCAACGTTATATCAGTCAGATATCAGTGTAGTGTTTTGATAAAACTACTTAGTAATTGTCGGTATTCATAGATATGTTGTATTTCAAGTAAATTATGTGGTAGATACATTTCGTTTCAGCAAAGTTGAATAATGTAAATCAAGAAGAAAGGTCTGATATGTGATAGCAGTACGACTAGTTCGTTTATAGCCTATGGGCAATACATGAAACATAACAGTCTAGCATATTCGATTCAAATGTCATTGCTTTGAGGCAATTTTTATGATTGATAAACATCGCCGCAGAATAATTGTTCTGTTTAAATGGCATATATGAAAATTAATGTATTAATCATTTTTCCGTTGGCGTATTTTATGACGTAGGTGTTTCGATTTAAATGCCAGGTCGTTTATAAATGTGCAACTGGCCACATTAAAAAAAATACTATCACATCATTAAAGACAAACAAATCGCTTAAACGAAACACTCACATAAAATGCCGCCGCCGTTCTGAATAAATACATAACATCGACTTAATCAGGTCTAAGTAATTTAATAAAATCCGAAAGAAGCAACTTGTTATTATTCATCTACAGTGTGGCTTAATTAAGTGAACAATTTATATTAACATGGTTTGGTAATTAGAAAAGTTATCGTGTTATTATTTCGAAATAAGGAGATGGTTATTGAACGTGATATCTTAGTGTCAATGTAATTTAATTGGAATACATTTGAATAGTAAACTGTTACATTAATTTAAAGTTTTCTTTTGAAAATAAATACATATTCTAAATTAAAAAACAATTATATTATATTTTTCCTTACCCGAAAAAGCATGTATTTCATTTTTCCTAAATTGGTACTACAACTGATGAATGCGTTTTGAATGGAATGTCATCCGAAATAATTGCTGGTTCATCCATAGTACATATTGTTGATATGTTCTGTGGTTTTTGTGTTGTACCTATTTAATCTAAATCAAATAACAAACAATCAATCTCTGTTTTTATGCATTTTACAAATCAATTGCATTGTTTTGACTGATACTTTAGGGAACACCACCGGTTAATTAAGATGATAAATTTACGTCGTTGATTGACTATATGTATTTGTACCTTGTGAGATATCTGATTGTGTATGTTATTGTGAAGTTGCTTATGATGCATGTCTTAATGTTTCCAGACACAGACCTATACTATGTTGTTTTGATTTCATACTAATGAACATGTTGCTAGTAAGAAATATATTAATTGGAAATCTGCTAACAATGATCATGTAATGAATTATTGTGAATCTCTAGATGAAGCTTTACAGATTGATACAGTACAAAATCTTACGGCCGACCAGTTATACTAAAGGCTGTGTGAAGTGATGTAAACTTGTGCAAATGACTGTTTCCCAACTAGGCGATTCAGAGGACATTAGAAGCCGTTCTGGACGGATGCCCTTAACGCCCTCCACAGTAAAATGGCAGGGTCACGTGATGCCTGACAACGAGCTGGAAGACCCAGAGGAACTCAGCATAGCGCGTATCGTCAATACAAGGAAGATAAGACTAACTTCAGGAGGATGATGCGACAATGCGCGGATCGCTACATTACCGAACTTGACAATTAGCTAAAACATGATTCTGTGCATGATACTGTGAGTTTCTGGAAAACAGTTAATTCCAGGAAACATGGATTCGGAGCCGATCTTGGTGGCGGTATAAACTTTAATGGAACGACGTATAGAAGTCGCGAAGATATAGTTGACCTGTGGGCCAAGTATTTTACTGACTTATACACTCCATCCAACTTACATGACTTCGATGCTAAATGGGAGCACTATGTGAAACAGGAAGTTGATATAACGTTTTGTGGCTTGTCTCCCGATCAAGACGTCACCGTATCTCCCGCATTTGTGGCCGAGTGTATTAAGACTTTATCGAAGGGGAAAGCATGTGATCCCGATAATGTCACCCACGAACAACTACTATATGGTAAAGATATAATTGCTTACCCCTTATCTCGGTTATATACTGTTATGTTACTGTCCGGACTAATCCCCGATAGAATGAAAGAAGGCGACATTATCACTTTGCACAAAGGTGGACAAAAAGGCGAGATGAACCGAGCAACTATCGGGCCATAAAATTATCTTCGACCTTGCTAAAAGTGTACGAGATGGTCTTGCTTGACCGGTGTAAAGGCAATATAATGACCTCAGTAAGGAGGTTACAAGGAGGTTAAGACGGACTTGGATGCATCATGACACGTTTTTCTCTACGGGAATGCCTAAATTACTCTAGGGAGCACTCATCACCTGTGTACATGTGTTTTTTGGATGCACGCCAAGCGTTTGACAGGGTGTGGCATGATGGCTTATTTTACAAGTTGTCCTCTCTCACTTCCGGTGATGACGCCCATACGCCAGCCATCGACGCTAACTCTTNTCACCGTATCTCCCGCATTGGTGGCCGAGTGTATTAAGACTTTATCGAAGGGGAAAGCATGTGGTCCCGATAATGTCACCCACGAACAACTACTATATGGTAAAGATATAATCGCTTACCCCTTATCTCGGTTATATACTGTTATGTTACTGTCCGGACTAATCCCCGATAGAATAAAAGAAGGTGACATTATCACTCTGCATAAAGGTGGACGAAAAAGGCGAGATAAACCAAGCAGCTATCGGGCCATAACATTATCTTCGACCTTGCTAAAAGTGTACGAGATGGTCTTGCTTGACCGGTGTAAAGGCAATATAATGACCTCAGTAAGGAGGTTACAAGGAGGGTTCCAAGACGGACATGGATGCATCATGACAAGTTTTTCTCTACGGGAATGTCTAAATTACTCTAGGGAGCACTCATCACCTGTGTACATGTGTTTTTGGATGCACGCCAAGCTTTTGACAGGGTGTGGCATGATGGCTTATTTAACAAGTTGTCCTCTCTCACTTCCGGTGATGACGCCCATACGCCAGCCATTGACGCTAACTCGGTAGTGGCTTTTCGTGATATGTATCAGAATGCTACAAGCCGCGTGCGTTACCAGGGACTGCTATCAGGGCCACTTCCGGTACGCCAGGGAACCCGCCAGGGCGGAAAGAGCTCGCTGTTAATCTACCTCGTATATATCAATGGTCTCATTTCAGAGCTGGAAGAAAGTGGGAAGGAGTGTGCCTATATGACATAAACATGTCCGCACTAACTGTTGCCGATGATATGGTTCTGGTGTCATACTCACGAGCTGGACTTGACAATATGCTCCGAATTTGCACCAGTTACGCCAATAAGTGGCGATTTTTATATAATACAAACAAATGTTCTGTTGTGATATATAACAAAACGAATTTGATCACTCAAAAGGATTTTTACCTCGGAACAGAAACTATTCCTGTGAATGACAGTTACATTCATCTTGGCATTGAATGTAATTCATGCTTGTTAACAGGCAACTGCATTCAAGAAGCATGTTTGAAGCTCAGAGGGACGCATATAAGCGTATGCGCTAAAGGTATGGGACCCGAGAGACTAAGCCATATCACTATGAGTACGATATTCAATTCAACAGTGTTACCTAAAGCTATCTACGGCAGTGAGCTTTGGAATAACAATTCATCAAGTGACCTATTGAAATTGCAAATTACTCAAAACTTCCGTTTAAAACACATGCATGGATACCAAAAATGCATTTCTACGGATTTCGCTCTGATAACAATAAATGCTATACCAATAGTTTACATACTCGAGTGTCAAAAACTCAAATTACTAGGACCACTTTGCAGATTAAATCCACAGTATTTTGCAAAAGATCTATTCAACAAGAGACTTGTACGATTCCTTGATATAGACCGTCAATGTTTCGGCTTTATTCCTGATGTGTACACAATATAACAAAGATACAATCTTACCAACTATCTACATTCATATGTTGAACACGGAAAATTCCCTTCCAAAGGACAGTGGAAGCAAATCATTGAACGCAATTTCGTAACGCGTATCAACAAAGACATGGTTACACGTTTAAAAGCTAGAGACCCATGGGGCGTAACGGCGAATGTTATAGAAACTACCGGTAACGGTTACTCTTCTTTATGGTTAATCGCAAAGGACAATAAGAAACTCTTAGCGTTGTGCAAAACCCTACTGAATGGCATCGGCTTATTAATATCAAATCAGTTCATGCAGATCTGCAAACTGTGTAACCTCAGAACGGGAAGCCTTATTATCCACAAGTTGTGTTATTGTACTGCTATTTAAGCCGAACGTGAGAAATTGTGGACACTTATACTTGAGAGTTGTGGTATTGAAGACTTTAAACGCTTTATCCAGATCAGTTCCTTTGAGCAATGTGTAAACATACTAAAGTTGGGCTCTGAAACATTTCAGAAGCATTTTTTGCACCTTGGTATTGTCGTCTCAATTTGCAAATTGCTACATTAATACAGCGATGATGCTGCCAGTGATTAGAAACAGGTCCAGATTTTTTTATGTTATAAACGTGCGCATTGGTGTTAAATCATGCGGCATTCTGCTAGGTATTTCTATATCATTAGTGTATATTAAAATTGCTATGTTTATATGCTATTCTTATCTGTTTTCACAGGTCAATCGTATTTCTATTGTTGTTTGTTCACATGTACATGTATTTATATGCATATATAATTACTTATCTGTTGTATATATTAATGATGTACATATTTGTTGTATATGTGTTATGCTCTCCATGAATGGAGGAAATAAAGAATATATCTATCTTTGTACTCCGTATATCTATCTCTGACATATATGAATTTCTGACATATTGAATTAATATCCGGACAAAGACAGGTCCTGATAAATATGCAAACGTCCAATCTGGCGAAGTGGAAGAAGACTATTATTCTGCGGCTTTCACTGAGGTTATATAGAGATCTTAATATTATATGTCGGTAATTCAATACAAACTTTGCTTTATTCATCACAAAAAGTTGCTCGATGAATAACTATTTTTCAACAAGTATGTAATGAAGGTTTTAATTTTTTATTCTTGATTCAAGATTACTTGTTGGACGGAAAGGTTTGGACGTTAATTGAACCACCGAACACATATTATAACAGTGTAATACCTTGTTCAATATTTTAGTTCACATTGAGTCTTAGTGTCGGAATAAATGTAAAGATGGTTTCTGCTTAAACCGAAAGGGTGCATATTTTTAAGCTAGTATGGTATACATACTTTAACTGGATTATCGTTAACCAAACCCCTCAGTAAAAGAAACGCATTGTATATATATGTTCTTTCTGAAACACATTAAAAAAAATACCATTGGTATCGCAAAAATGCATTTAAATGATAACACATATCGTCGGTCAACTAGTTATTATGCAATATAATATAGTTTAAGTTTGTTTATACCAATCAATTCACGTTTCAAAAATATTATTATAATTACGGAAGGTTTCAAATGTTAATTCAAATCACCGAGTTTCATAAAATCATAAACAGTATAACGTATATGCCTAATGTTGAGCGACCATAATTGATAGGACTAAAGATTTGAAACGGAATATATATTAGTAGCTTTACCTTTTATAGATAAAAACGTGTTTTGTGATTTTTCCCAGCCAACTGAGGTTCGGCAAGCTTTTAGACCGGTTGATACAGCAGTGGGTTTCATTCATAGCTAAAAAGCGGTTGTTTAAGTATTGGCCTGTATACGTTTATTGTCAAGTAGTGTTATTGAATTTTTTATTAAGCTTTACATAAATGATTATTGTAATTTGACCAGAGTTTCACATCTAGAGGTATCTCTGAAGTTTCAATATTATTGCATCTTATATAGCTCGGAATACTATGTTTACGATGTGCTATTTCTGTCTTAAACGCAATTGATTAAAATCGTAACAAGTGATCGTTCTCAAAAATTGATTTTAAAGATGAAAATCATAGCCTTACAGTTCACAACTTACGATATTATCCGATCCGCTATAGTTGCAATCTTTTGCAGAGTGAGCTTTTTGCAAAACGATTTCCAAGAACCATTGAACCCATCGCCATTTGTATTAATCGCTTAATCGTCTACGCATTATATAAAATGTGCACCTCGCAACATTGAAAAGATACATTCATATCACCAGACATTTTGACTACTTCAAAGAAAAGTGCTATTGTAAACAAGATTGTTATTTTTATGATGTATGGTAGACGCAGTCTCACTGTCTGATAATCATCGTAGCGGTATATTCATTAATATCATAAATGTAAACGATCCACAACTTTCATGTAATTGTTAGTTTTATTGTTATTTTCAGGCATATAAAAACGGACAGTTAACAAATTCACACTTGTTATAGTTAAGGTTTACTTGTAAAATAGTTAATGTGTATTCCAGAAATATAGATATATTCTTTATAAATCAGAGGAAGGGTGGTATATACAAAGGATTTCCTATGACCATATAAATCGCTTGGTTTAACCAGTATGTTTTATGAAACTTTGCATATGACATGTGAATTACATCATACAATACTGGATGAGTAAACAAGTTACTAAAATGTATATAAAGTCTTCTCCATAGATGTTCTTAGAGTGTTAAAGAAATAATCACATGTGACCAGTTAAAGCAATAACAAATTGGAAGCGAGTAATACAGCGTTTTTAATTTGAAGTGTGCATGAAATGATAAAACATATATTTATATATATATATGAAAGATAGAGCAGGAAGAGAGATAGACTAAGTGGAAAGACGAATAAGAGTTACGAAAGGACACTCGACAACAATATCAAAATATTAAGCTAAACGCCAAACGGAAAAAAGAGAATGTTAGCTAACCACGAGCAACTGCACGCCAAACAAACTTTATAAATGGATCATACATCTTTCAGATGAATGTTTACTATATTCAAGCATCGAAAAGTCACAATGACTGTAAATCGGACCGTGAATAGTGTTACCGTCAAGTCTAACATCAGCCTTTCATTTTAATAGGCGAAATTATGTAACTACTCTAGTTGTAACTAACTCCTTTTATTTGTCTTGTAACTGCCATGTAAAATATTAAATCTAATGCGCACACCGTAAACAAATAACATTTACAAAATAATTTGTATTATATTTATTTAATAATGATTCTGACACTTAGACATACCATGTACATAACACATAATCAACCATAAGAAATGATGAAGATGTTCAGTAACAGTGTGGAAGTACTGATCTCGTTTTGTTTATTACTAATGAGTGAGTTTTAAGCTATAAGTGGGCATATATTGAAAATATACACACACATTACTGTGCTGTCGTTATATATAATTGTTGTTTATAAAAATAATGATGTTAAATCTGATTTGAATCACTCAAGATTCAAGCATGCTCTATATTTATAAAAGTAAATTGTTTTGAGTGTCGATAATGTTCTACAGTGTTCTTTTGAGAAATTTGAGGCAGAAAGTCAAAGGTGTCATTCACGCACGATTTATCTCAGAAAATGTTCTCTTCTTCCGTACTGCATATGAAATGACAGCTTATAGTGTTTGTTTGTTAATAAATGTCCCGTGGATTATATAACAAAATGCGATGTTTAAATGCAAGCTGCATAAATATCGAGAGTATATCCTGATTGATAAGGACAAGCAATTGTAAATACGTTATTGCTAAACAATGGATACACAGAATAATGTGCTCCTTACAAATAATACATTTCGCTGGAAATAATTCATATTCGTCGACATTAAAAGGAAGTATTTTAAGTACATTAATTGAAGTATTTATAACTTTGAACAATCAAATGATGCTCTGCTTCTTTGCTTCTTTGATAATATTAACTTATGCTACAGAGCAGCAATTATTTTATTTGCTACTTCGAATCATTAAATATTTTAAAGACGTTTTGATGTACAAATGTAAACGCGAACTCACAAAACAACAATAAAGTGTATGTACGCGTTCAACTCACACTATGCAAATAAAGTAAATGAATACTATGCATGAACACGATTTTTTTTACTTCTTTTCATTAACAAGGTACAGTGAACGATTTATCGTGATAAAATGTGTTAGTGTGGCGCATGAAGCCAATTATGTAATCCAAACAACCATTTCGACAAATTTTATATCATTTCCAATGAACATGTTCCGCCACTTGTAAAAGAAAGTTCCACATGACTTTTGTACCTAACATACACAAAATGTACGTAGAGCTCTGCTTAACAATTTCATAGATTTATGTATTGTTTTTTGTTTGAAATGAACACGTGTATATAAAAATCTCGTTTTTATGACGTCAGTGTTTCAAGTCCGTTATACAATATTTGAATATTAACTCCGAACACTGGTCAGTTCTTACTCTCGATATTTTTTAATATTGTCGTATGTGATTCCTTACTCGATAACATACATTGGTCAATGTTTATTTCTATTAAAATCATAACACATTTATTAACAACGAAATCGCGCAACGCTTGAAATGTACACGGATTGAGTCCAAATATAATATTGCTTATATAAAACAGGTGGCTTCAATTATTTTGAAACGGTTAATGTTCTTTTTAAGCAATCATTAGATAGGCCCTTACAATCATGCATGAGGTGCCGATTATTTAAATAGGTTAACAACAATTCATCAGTCTGGACAAATGTTATGGATCACAAATAGACATTAAAGCTAATCAGTGAAATAGTGCGTCCGTTGATCGAGTTATTACATACATTCCTTAACAATTAGGACATCCTAGGAATCTTTCAACTGAGTCAATAAGTAATAGTGCATTCAGAACCACAGACAAGGAAATTTATTTAAGAAAGAATATCCCGAAAATATAATTCAGAATTCGTCAACTTGTACAAATTAATGAGCCCATTTAATGGAATTATTTGTATAAAACAATAACTACATAGCTATAATCTATTAAAACATTGTTTAAAAAATGACAACATTAAACAAGGTAAAACATTCAGGCAGCCATAACTGTCAGTATTGATATGAAATAGTTTTTCTATTATGACATTTTTGATGAGTTTGGTGCACACAATACGTTGACATCAGAAAGTTACACCACTTAGCTATATGTTTATGCGCTTGTTCGTTGGTCAAACATTACTGTATGATGATCAGTATCATGTATGTTTACATAATTATCATTATATAGTGAACTTTAATATATACAAAATGGTGATACATTTATTTTAATCTTTTGTTGTTTTTGATGTCCAATGCTCGTGTTCAAGAGCTTATCGACGGTTATTTAAGTGTTGTTGTTTTTATCTATTAACATATTACATTATCTTTCAATTCGTATGTATCCCAAGATTGCTATTTTTCAATTTTATGAACGTACATTTAAGTGTTTATTAATGTCGCCGGGACACTTTTCTAGGGCGAAATAATGAATTGGACATAAAGTGGACCTTTACGCATAGGCACTAAGTGATAACAAGGTGTTGTATTATGCTCATAAAAGTTAACTGTCGTTTGTAGGCTTCAATAGTATACAAAATACCATTGTTTATTTATTGTCTGTCAACAATGGTCTTAATATTATTCCTTCTTGACAAATATATTTTTGGAAAATAAGAAACAGTTTTGTTTTACTACGTTAATATATTTTGAGGGAAATACTGTCGATATTCATTTCTGAGTATTTAATTATAACAAATCACTTGGGAACGATTCAAATCCCTGCAGCTTAAAAACAAAACACATTGCTGTAGTTAACATATACACGTGAAGGAATACAAGACGCAAAGAGCGCATTTTAACATAGTCCAGCG
Organism: Dreissena rostriformis; assembly: GCA_007657795.1. Lineage (NCBI taxonomy): Eukaryota > Metazoa > Mollusca > Bivalvia > Myida > Dreissenidae > Dreissena > Dreissena rostriformis. The sequence continues at coordinate 97,400 of VMBQ01001276.1, forward strand.
TCTCACATCACCCAGACGACAATAAACGCACTGCAACAAAAGCCCATAAAACGAGTTTATGTATATTGCCATAACCATTCCTTTATGGCCATATAAAATGAGATGTTCATACAGGCCCTTGCACTATTATGTCGTGATGTATTTATTCCGCATTCAGAATTGCATTGGAATGCTTTCTTAAACATCTATACATCAAGTTATATTACGATGTAGCGGCTGGGCAATGACTTTGAAAGAAAGCAAGGCGTCTATAGAGACGATGGATTTATTAAGACAGACTTTATACGATTGCAACCAATGACCTAGCACTTCATAAGTAATATCAACAAACTTGTCATATATGCCAATATCGATTTCATACATTCTTTCAGAACCAGCTAATAATTGTATTTAACAATATTGTATACATTTATGATAACTGACAACTAAGTAGACGTTCTATCAGTCCTGATATAATAAAAGTATCACCTAAATACTTTTCTCTACATCACATAATGTTTGCATTCAATTAAACATAGAATGCATATCATCTAGACGTTAGCACATCCGGTGAATGTCACTTTATATAACACAATTATTACTTATTTGTTCCGAGAAGGGATGGATACTTGGGATTACTTAAGTAGAACTTCAAACCAGCAGTTCGAAGTTAACACGCGCAACCTATCGGGAGAGTAAAGTAATAATAATTCAAATCATTTTCTGAGCAAGTGTTCCATGGTTAGAACCTTTTCAGTAATGCACTTAGCGACATTGTATCCGAAGCTTTCATCTTTAGAAGCAATGATTACGGTTTGATAGAGAGATAGTTACATATCTTGATTTTTGTTAAATTCCGATAACAACCATACTGTACGCTCGCTAAAAAAACTAGTGGTCAGTAAAGAATTATGCTTCGAAATCTATTTAACAATATAGATATCGGTGATTCGTGTGTCAGGTTGGTTGTATATAAGTTCACATCAGTCATAGCAATATGTGTACACGTAATGAAGCTAGCCTTCGGCCGAGAGCTCATGCATATTCTGTTAATCCGAAGACAGCAATATATAAGAATAATAGTTATACGCCTCATTAGATGTCCTTGAATGTGTCTGTAAAGTTCACCACCAAGAAAAAGGCACACATTCCGACACACACAGAAACCCAACATCAACGTATGAAGCTGTATAAGCTTATCCATTTCTGAATTATAAGATTTATACTGTTCTCAACCCACAACATGAATACAAACATGATGACACTGTCCGGGTAGACTTGGTTATTGGGTTACGATTCATGTTGATTTGAATAACAACATCATGTCTTTAGATTTCATACTATTATGCATAATTGCCTTAAATATCTAACTAGTTAATATATATTTGTAGATTTATTTTTAATCTTTTATCGTATGCTTTTATCTTAAGTGCATGACGCAGACAAATAGATCTTTGGTTCTGTCTAAGACATAATATTTATTTATTTACTGATGATTGTCATAAAGGATTTCCTAAATAGATGTTTAAATAAATCACTATTTATATATATGTGTGCACCTGATTCATTACCGATAAACACAAACTATTAATAAAAAACTGCTGAGCTTGATAGTGTTGATGACATCAGACATTAACAAGAGCACTAAACTGTGTTCGGTAAGACTTCATACGATTTGAATTCCTTACAATCTTATAGTTATCTAATATTCCAACAACACATAGTATATTTTTTGCGAATCAGCTTTTGGAAATTAAACTGTTCAAATATAACGACAAATACACATTTGCACCTATACCTGATACTCCGAAACATACTTTGTTACTTAAAATCCAAGCCTTTATTTACACCGGGAGGACTATTCACTAACATTTTAGAACCGATCTTTATTTTATAAGAGACATTCTCTGAAAACAGGAAATGCTATCAAGGCTCACGCGCGTGGTATGTAACAAACCGCATTAAATTTCAAGGCCAAAGCATAATTAAATTAGGCAGATAGGGATATACGGATAACATACAACGAAAATCAGATAAATTAATCATCAAATCAATCCATGGAAAAAGAAAAAAGTATTAATTATGCTAAATCAATGAATCTAAAAGAAGATAACATTGGTAAAATCACATAAATTTCCATCGCACATGATGTTTGCATAAATAATCAAGTACTTCAAACGATATACGCTTTATCCATTGAGAAGTATAACGTATCACCATGTCACTGTTTTTGTTTTGTAAGCTGGTATATGAAAAGCTTATAGTAAACAGAAAGATTACATCATAATATTTTTCCAATTGGTCCAGAAGCTCAGACAGTCTAACTAACATACATGGGAACTAATAAAATGTTCTAGGTTTCTGTTTTTACCTAAATGTAATATAGAGGTATGTAGGATCCATAGCAGAAAAACGTAGAGTTAAAAAAGCATGCATATTTCTTTTATATACAAACATACGCACTGATACAAACATGCTGAACATAAGCGCAGAGAAAGTAGCAAATGCATATTTTTCCTTTACATTCGAAAAACACGTATTTATAAAAACATATTGGAAATAAATATTGTTACAATTGTTATATTTGAATTAAACCATTAGACATACGACCTATGTAGTTGAACAATATAATGAAGCCACAGACGCATCATACTTATTTCCTTGATGCAGACATATTTATAGCTATTAAACAGAGTATAATGTCTTGCTTATCGAACATCGTATGGCATCGCTACACTATTGTGATCATAAACAGCCGAATGTGAATAACGAATTTAGACAGTGTGTAGATTCCTATACCATTCTGCTTTTGGGATACTTACTTGAATAATTTCATAGAACAATTGCAAAATTTATGAAATACGTAATATTTACATTACTAAAATTAAAGGGAAAAGTTCGTCATATATTGATACCATACTAACATGGCATTAAACAAATAAACTTACCATTCACTTGTTTGCACACATTTAAACGAATACAATATAAACTTACGCAACATTAATAATATAGCCTAAAATAAAACGACATTCATTTTGAGTTTTCAGTTTGTAATTTGAAATGCATCATGTCAGAAATGCGAATGATTAAATGGCGATCACTTAAATAATGAAGAAGACACTTATACATCTACAATGTCACACACTATATTTCCATTAATCTACATGCAGTTTGTCTTGATTTGATAAGTACTAGTTATTGATAACAATAATATAT